>CAXEFP010000730.1:402500-532500 GCA_963995525.1 Escarpia spicata
GCACGATGGGCCAGTAGTAAACAAGTTTTGTTTAGCTGTGTTTGACACAATGAAGTTATAAATAACAGTTGCGCAGTTGTTTTTAATGTTGCTGTATTTGTATAACTTTTCACTACCAGAATGCATCCCATACTTTTGTGACTTAAGCAAGACAACTGTAAATATTGTCTGGCACAAGTCTGTGCATGAGTCTCTGTTGTGTGTGAACTTTTGATGTTGTGGTCGGTATGGATGTAAGGACGAAGTTAGCTGGCACTATTTTGAGAATTGCACAAAATACTGCTGGTTCTTGTGCAGTGTTGTATGTCTTATTTGATTGTATTTATCAGTAGGAGTTAGTGTATCTGTCTTGTCTCTTCTCTGTGTGGTGTGTGTACGGGCAGCCAGTAAAGAAATGATATGTGTTGATGCTCAAGTGAAGTATGTTTCTAATCGAAGCATTCTTTCCACATTCCACAATGTTTTATACAGGATGTTTGAGGTGCAGCTGTACTTGTGCACGTCATCTTATTACGTCGCGCGTTCTCTCGCTGCGGAAACGTACGATCACTTGTCGCGGTCTGGCTTTGTTGTCTAAAGTTCACCCAATTATGTGAACTCTTTCTATGTCGCATCAATGGGAGGAGAAATGTTCATGTGTTCGTTGAAGAGTGTCATCACCTTTTCCTCCAAGTCTTCCCCTTGATTATTTTCCACAGACCACCTGCATCTGTTTGCACTTCCAGATTGGCAATTTTATCCTCCAGGCTTTGAATCTTCTTGTCCTTTTCCTCTGGCTGAGTTTGCGGTTTCTTTAATGTAACGTGAAGTTCTCGAATTTGGTCAGATAGTTCGCCCGGGAACAGCACAGATTTCATCTTGTCTAAAGCCGCGGAGTCGAAAGTTCTGATATCCAGAGTGCCAGCTGGTCGTCGTCAGTGGACACGGAACTTGTCTTTCTAGGCCTAGGCATGTCTGTTGTCGAATTTTACGTAAAGGTATTGCGTAAGACATGCAAGGGCTGCCAGTCATTGGCGTGTGTCGGGTCAGCGATGCGTAGCGAAAATCAATGCGTTTGCGAAACTTTCCGTTGAAGATGTTACATTTTCACACCGAGTTCACTGTGTTGGTATTTGACAGATGAGCCTGTTTATGCAAGTAAAGTCAATTTATATCACCTTTCTTCACAAACGAAAGTCATATTATTTGCACTCATGCACTTTGTACCATACGAGTCTAATGCAGTTATTGTGCGACTGTTGAATACCAGATGGTATGCAGGTGATTAGTTTATGAGATGTTCGATAAATTAAGGGCCATTTACACGAATGGTTTCTTTATGCAGAAGGAACAACGCAAGTCAGGTATTGATTGAATTAGGCCAAATTAATGACATGCAATTTTATTGACTGTATATTGTTATAAATTGTTACATACACATCCATTGTGACAACGACAGCAAGCATGCCGGCCCCTGACGGCTAAGCACTACTGTCTACTACGTACAATTCATCATATGTGTGTGGGTCACTCCACCAATATATACACTATTCACCACATGTGTGGGGGTCACTCCGCCCTGCTAAAAGTCACCCACTGTTAAAGGGGAGGGAGGGTGGGAATTCTAAACTTGATCAATAATATTACACGAACACACTCATCTAGCATACAGCACAACTACATTCTAACTACATAAATCGAAATCCAAATAAGCTGAATAAACGCTGTAAATACTCCCCAATAATTTTGAATGAATGAGGTCGATCCCGCTGCTGCTATTGCTTAAATACTGGTGTCTAACGCGCATGCTCGAGTCGCATAGCCTCGTAACCAAACATGTTATGAGCCAATAGCTACGCTGCATGTGTTGTTACTTCCACATAAAACGCAGTATGTCCCCGTTGTTTACATACATTCATTTATATCCAACTTTGGTGCGATTATGTCACACTTGTCTAGAAACTGCAGGTGTCACCTATTAGCTCGCACCAATCAGGGGAAGAGTTTTAAAGAAAGGCCACAAGTCACATTTGTAGGTTGTTCTCTTCTCTGATTTGCTACTGCTTCAGAAATTATACCAGCCTCTTGTAGAAGTGGAATCGGATACAATTATCTGACACGGTCATAGTCACAAATTGACTCCACTAATTGGTCTTATGACTGAGGATGTTTAAATGTGGGTCAGACAACATGATGAGATAAGGATCAGAATAAAATGTCTAGTGTAAACAGTTCTTTCCTATGAAATGACTTACAAGACGACTGATAGATGTTTGCAGGACTTCAAAAACCAAAAGCTGTCAAGGAGTGACCTTAGTGCAGTACTGCTGACATTTCCACACAAAATATTTTCAGACCAGATGTTTTTCTAATGAAAACAGTTTGCAAGGTTGTTCACTTGGATCAAATGTAAATGTGCAAGTTGCAATTAGCTGAAAATGTGATTTAATTTTGATTTTCCAGTGTGTATTGTCTGACATGTTGCAAGTAGTGCACCTGCAGAGTGCATTTATAAATACAGCAGAACCTCGCTCTATGGTCACCTCGGTACACAGCCACCTCGCAATTAAGGTCACCCTAGGACTGGCCCAAATTATTTGTGTAACAGTAAATTATAGTAAATAATATGATCACCCTGGAATCCTGTGGGCGACCTTAATAGTGAAGTCCTACCAAATCATTGTAATGATCATTACGCTTTAAAAGCAAGACAAAACATAAACCACAATATATTTCTCAGAAACTTTATTGTGTTCATGGGAATGTTGCACAATTTGCATCACATGGCAATAGTGCCATGTGACTTGCAGGAGGACACCTCGAACAGTGTACATAGAGACAGACACGCCCTCTACTGGTGAACAAACATCAGGGTAGTCCTAAACAGTGTTGTACAATACAATGTACATACATGTTACATATGTATGTCTATACATAGACATGGTTCTTTATGTAGACTGCATTTTATGTCCTGGTGTACCCCAACTGAATTCATATGGCCACCACATTACTAAGATGGCAATTGTCTTCATTTCAAGAGACAACAGCCTGGCTGTCATGCCCCCTATACAAGTCCTCAAAATTGGGATGAGGCTATTCAAAGGACTGAATGTTCACATCCTAATTTCAAGATACATTCGGCAGAGGAAATAACAGTAAACGTCCCTTGGTGGAACCACAGCTGGTTCATTAAACAGCCAGTTTAGTTATTCTACTAACACTGAGTATTTCCCGATGAAATTAGGATAGCTGTTTTTAAAGGTGTACCTTGAAATTAAAATGGTGATTGTACGGTGCTAGTCATGCTATCAATAGCAAACTCCATTCACAACACACAACACTTGGTATACAACGTTTTCTTGCAATCCTGTATTTGCTACAATATTCCAAGCACCATTGTGCCATCTCCATATACACAATGCAGGATTAGGGACTATTTCAGAACGGTATCTAATTGAGACTGACAAATACACCAACAAGAATTTAACAACATCTGTTATTATTTGTTTGAAACCTGCACTTGGACATGCATCAAAGCTAAACATTACCTAGCACCTACCCCAAACTAAAACCCCCACATTATGTAATGTTAATTTGTATGTACAAACGCATTCTGTGGGATGCTTTCCTGGTAATATACAATTCATGTTATCTTAAGAGTGAAATACTTTATTAGACCGAAAAACATTACAGGGTAAACAATGTTGCTACTAAATCATTGTTTGAATTGCTCTAATTACCATCCAGCATTGTGGTAATCATCTAAATATATACATTAGTACCTTCACTTTGGAAAGGTACCTTCTGTTTGGAAAGATCAATTGTGAAAGCATATTGCTGACAAACCAGTTAACCAAATACTGCCTACATAGCCAACAGTGTTTAGATGTTGCCAGAAAAAATTGAAAATCTCTTGGCTGGACAAATTGTCATCTTTGAACCGGTGTCTACATTTACCTCGGTAAAAACAACATTATGATGTAACCAAGAAAATGCTTTGGAACAATTTTGTTACGCCATCACGGACGACCAACATTTAAGAACTGCTACCAACTGATTCAACACCAGAATGAATTTAATAACTAGTCTAATTCCCTTTGTTCATCATATCACCATTGCTCAGTTGTGGCTGTCAAAGCATCCACAACGACCCACAGCGTATTGTCAAATTGTGGGATACTACATTTAATAGATCTGAAATATCAGAGTTAGCAAACATTCAATAGATAAATAACACATAATTGTATGTAAACAGAGGCACACCACCTTCATCGAAGACTACAACATGCATTCTCAAAATCGATTAATTTGATTTACAAATTAATCGTTAAGTGGCACAGCAATTATACTGATGCATGGAAATGCCAGGTATTTCCTTACTGGCACAATGGCACCAACCCAGACCTTCCAAGTTGGCAATCCAATAGCGGGATATCTACCCCATGTGGGGCATCTGAAAGTGGGAGTTTTGTTCGAACATTTGACAGTTTCTTGTTGGTAGCGCCAATTACGAAATTTTTATTTCCTGAATTACATAAGCAATCTGGTATTTCTACAAAAATATTAATGAAAATGGTCATGTTTTTGGTTTTATAAGATTATTTTCACCAATAACTCATTAGCTTAAAACTTAAAATGAAAAAATTTAAAGTCAAATACAACAAAAGCAGGTGAATATTCTTTGCAAATTGACAAAAAACCAGATTTCTACTATATCGGAAGATTTGGAAGGTCTGTCACCAAACGCAATAGTGTTTGCAAGCGCCCCTATCTCGACTCCCCGATCGCGATCGTGCCACGAGATTAGTTTGATTGTTGGACAATCGAACCAATCACATGACACAATTGGGAAGGGAGTCGAGATGAGAGAGCTTGCAAACACTGTACCCTTGGTTTCCTAACAGTGCCAAAGCTCAATTTTGGCCGCCTGTCTTGGTTGTCTTGAACTAGAGGCAGATGGAGAGTAATTTACTCTATGCTATTAACCCTGATATAGGCAGTTGCGTCTTTGGTCTATGCAACTTAATACGCCTCCACATATAGCACCTGATTGATGACAGCGGCAACATTTAGCAGCACAGCAGTGAACTCAGTCGTAGTCACTATGTAGTGAGGATGCCTCGGATCTCATCTACGACGTTCAACAATATTGATTCGTCGCTGCTCTTGCTGTCAAAGTATAAGGTGTTTCGCTGAAACAAACCAGTTTGAAAGTGCCAATCTAAATTGTCAAGACACGTCTGCAATTCTGTTAGTTTTTTTTAATGAAATTGCACATACCAATGTCAGTTAATAAACCAACAGCATCCAATGTAGTTTTGTCATAACTTTGAAATAAAAGTGCACAAGACACAACTACAGGAGTGGATATCAGCACATATCAGTAGATATCTACATGGATTTGTCATCCATTTTTTTAAATTTCTTGTTTGAATGTAACTGTCAACAATATATTTAGTGAAATCGGTTGTACTTTTTTCTAGTAGCTTACTCTGGTGGCCGCGACTGTACCACCAGTGAAAACAGTGAGATGCCTGCACCCCATATCAAAGACTCAAGGGAATCCCAAAATGATTATCCGTTTGACCATTCTCCTGAGCGGCAATGTGTGCTCAAGTAACTACTACTTCCTAACTATTACATGTAATATCAGCCAAAACTGCATGGCCACAACCAAAACAATATAATCTTGAAGGTAACAAGTTATTGGCTCCGATTAACTTCAGCATTTTAGCAAGATGATACACCCTCTCGGTTGTGAGTATGGTTCAGCAAGAACAACAATTAGTTGTGGATGACCTTGAGTTGACCTACTGCAGAAGTGGGCGAGGAAACAGATCTTTGCGAGGATTGGAGAAACATCCAGCTCGGCGACTGTCGCCTGCATGGATGACTTGTGGTCCAGGTCGCCACTGCCTAGTAACTTGGCGTCGCTGTCAACAACGTTAGAGCACCATATTTAATAATATATATATATATATATTTATATAGCACACTTTTCAGCCTAAACGGATCAAAGGCTCTTTACAAATTCATTAAAGCAATTCATACACACTAAACAAACTAAAAACATAAAAACTAGTACATTTCTATATAAAAAACTATGGTAAATTAAAACTTGAGATCTAAGATATGTTAATTACAAAGTATCTCTAGAATACAAAACTATGAACAATGCAAGTGTTTTATATAAAATGTCATGAATAATTAAAACTTCTAAAATGCCTTGCGAAACAAATACGTCATTAAATGTCTTTTGAATACGTCTGTCGATGGAGCCTGGCGAATGGATAGAGGTATGTTGTTCCATAGCGTGGGTGCAGCCAAATTGCCTTCTCTGTCGCTGCAACTATTTTGGCAAATGTCCATTGGATATCTACCAAATCTGACAAATAATCATCCATAACTGTTATGGATTTTCTCAAACATTATGGAAATGCTACACTACATGGCATTCCTTATTTTGTTTTGTTTTGAGTAAAGTTTTTTTTTATTGTGGGATTTTTGCCAAACGGAATCCAAATAACATGTCTGAAATGCAACTCCTGCAAGTATTTTAATGAGCAGTTAGCTGTGAGTCTAGCACAATCATATTAATACACAGTAACACTTGTCTGTAGTAGACATTGTATAGACTGAGCAATATGTCCATTATGGCCAGGTTACCATTATGAACAGATAGTGGACAATGCAAACTAGTCCTTTAGGACTTTCAGGTGTCCACTGTAGACATCTAACTGCTAGAAGACAAGAAACACACCCATCACAAGGCATCCCAACCAAGTAGGAGGTACACGGTAGACTCAGCTTGAAGTCAATCTTCTCCTGAGTCACTCCCTCTTCACTCTACACACCCATCACAAGGCACCCCAACCAAGTAGGAGGTACACGGCGGACTCAGCTTGAAGTAAATCTTCTCCTGTGTCGCTCCCTCTTCATTCTACACACACAGACGTCAATGTGCACAGAGAAACATTCAAGGAATACACTGCAGGTAGCACAGAAAACTATAAAACTACCCATTTGCATGGAAGAATGTACCCCTAATGGGGTGCTAGCTTGTCCACCCTGAGTAGCTGGCTAGAAGGCAGTCGAATTCACTTTGGACCCGAGAGCTAGATATATTCTATTCAGATCGATCATGAATGTAATTGGAACTCATCTGTTGCTTTGTAAACTACATGGTCAACAATTTATTTAGATTTTGCACATCATTTGCATCATCAAGTATCCAAAATTAACGCAGGCTACTAAAAAGATAATTATTCTGTCATATCTACTCTCTGGTTACTGCAGACCTTGCGGTTGTCTGACTAACGAATATCTTTTTCGCCACTAAATTAGCCACTAGCTTGCAAATGCAATATAACGCACCAAGGCTAACAACATAACTGCTATAAACTACAAACGACCATGTGGTTTGGAGGGTCATGATCTACCAATGTCTCTGACAGACACAGCACATAGAAGAAGAAGACCAACATAGAATGTCCCTCAAGCAAGCCCGAGAGCACTGCACTAACTTTGACAATGTACATGAGTGTGCCCTTCAGTTTCTGTGGCATGTTGATACTGGTTATGGTGAAGGCAAACTGCCCCTCATTCTCTGTGTTTGGCAGAAGGATGAAGGTCACTTTCACACCGTCGTCTCCCTGGTAACACACACATCAAACTACAAGTCTATTCAGAACATGTGACTTATCATAATTAAAATCGAGTGCATAAAACAACTGGTAATTAGATGACAAAACACATGACTGGCTTGCCAGTGACATTGTCTGGTGGTGAACCAACATTAGCATTATTAATAATTATGATGGATGTAAAGAAATTAGAAGTCAAATTAAAAGCAGTTTGGCAGAAAATATCATCTCTATGACAACACAGATATCAAACAACAAGCTTATAAAGAACATACATTGCCACTGAAGTTGCCTGGTTATGAAGCAACATTACAGGGTTCCTTGAATGTAACAACATTCCAGTTTCTTGGATTATTTAAATATTCGTTTACAATACCTCTCAAGAAACATAAACATTTTTGTTTTTAAATATTTCAGTCTTAGGCAGGAAAGTGTCATTGTTGCACTACAAGCCTATCACATTACATTTCAGTCTTTGGCAGGGAAGTGTCACTGTTGCACTACAGGCCTATCATATTACATTTCAGTCTTTGGCAGGAAAGTGTCATTGTTGCACTACAAGCCTATCATATTACATTTCAGTCTTTGGCAGGGAAGTGTCACTGTTGCACTACAAGCCTATCACATTACATTTCAGTCTTTGGCAGGGAAGTGTCACTGTTGCACTACAAGCCTATCATATTACATTTCAGTCTTTGGCAGGAAAGTATCATTGTTGCACTACAAGCCTATCACATTACATTTCAGTCTTTGGCAGGGAAGTGTCATTGTTGCACTACAAGCCTATCATATTACATTTCAGTCTTTGGCAGGGAAGTGTCACTGTTGCACTACAGGCCTATCACATTACATTTCAGTCTTTGGCAGGGAAGGGTCACTGTTGCACTACAGGCCTATCACATTACATGTCAGTCTTTGGCAGGGAAGTGTCACTGTTGCACTACAGGCCTATCACATTACATTTCAGTCTTTGGCAGGGAAGTGTCACTGTTGCATTACAGGCCTATCACATTACATTTCAGTCTTTGGCAGGGAAGTGTCACTCTTGCATTACAGGCCTATCACATTACATTTCAGTCTTTGGCAGGGAAGTGTCACTGTTGCACTACAAGCCAATCATATTACATTTCAGTCTTTGGCAGGGAAGTGTCATTGTTGCACTACAGGCCTATCACATTACATTTCAGTCTTTGGCAGGGAAGTGTCACTGTTGCACTACAGGCATATCACATTACATTTCAGTCTTTGGCAGGGAAGTGTCATTGTTGCACTACAGGCCTATCACATTACATTTCAGTTTTTGGCAGGGAAGTGTTACTATTGCACTACAAGCCAATCATATTACATTTCGGTAGTGAAAATAGCACAACACAGTAGAAATATACGAGAAATAAATTTCTTGAGAGGCAATGTCAACAAATATTGAACATTAGACTTGAGAGAGTATAAAGTGGTCTAAGACTCTACTCATGCTGCTGCAGACGAGCTTAGAGTTGAGTGAGTATAAAGTGGTCTAAGACTACTCATGCTTCTGCAGACGAGCTTAGAGCTGAGTGAGTATAAAGTGGTCTAAGACTCTACTCATGCTTCTGCAGACGAGCTTAGAGCTGAGTGAGTATAAAGTGGTCTAAGACTCTACTCATGCTGCTGCAGACGAGCTTAGAGCTGAGTGAGTATAAAGTGGTCTAAGACTCTACTCATGCTTCTGCAGACGAGCTTAGAGCTGAGTGAGTATAAAGTGGTCTAAGACTCTACTCATGCTGCTGCGGACGAGCTTAGAGCTGAGTGAGTATAAAGTGGTCTAAGACTCTACTCATGCTTCTGCAGATGAGCTTAGAGCTGAGTGAGTATAAAGTGGTCTAAGACTACTCATGCTGCTGCAGATGAGCTTAGAGTTGAGTGAGTATAAAGTGGTATAAGACTACTCATGCTGCTGCAGACGAGCTTAGAGCTGAGTGAGTATAAAGTGGTATAAGACTACTCATGCTGCTGCACACGAGCTTAGAGTTGAGTGTGTATAAAGTGGTCTAAGACTACTCATGCTGCTGCAGACGAGCTTAGAGTTGAATGAGTATAAAGTGGTCTAAGACTCTACTCATGCTTCTGTGGACAAGTATAGAGTTGAGTGAGTCGAGGATATTAAAGTTGAGGTCTTTGAGGTGACTCGAGGTGAGGTTCGAGAAGATGACGGAGACGACGACCTGGTAGCTCTGCTCCAGACTCACTCGTCTCTCGTAAGTCTCAATCAATGGTGGTCCAAATTACAGTACTTGAGTATGGAAGGAGTAATATTTTATAGAAATTTCCATGGCACTTTCCACAAAAATATCACAAATATTAAGTTACCAACAAACCATATGCAAATTGACTATTATTTAATGCTTGGCCTACTCTTTATATAACCTTAATACACTGCCAATTTCGTCAAACAAGAACAATTAGTATTACCTCACGGTATCGAGTTTAAATGTCAACAAATATTGAACATTAGAGCTGAGTGAGTATAAAGTGGTCTAAGACTCTTCTCATGCTACTGCAGATGAGCTTAGAACTGAGAGAGTATAGAGTGGTCTAAGACTCTACTCATGCTGCTGCATACGAGCTTAGAGTTGAGTGAGTATAAAGTGGTCTAGGACTACTCATGCTGCAGCGGAGGAGCTTAGAGTTGAGTGAGTATAATGTAGTCTAAGAATCTGCTCACGATAGTGCGGACAAGTTTAGAGTTGAGTAAGTATAAATTGGTCTAAGACTCTACTGCCGCTGCTGTGAACAAGTTTAGAGTCGACTGGGTATAAAATGGTATAAGACTCTACTCACGCTGCTGTAAATGAGCTTAGAGTTGAGTGAGTCGAGGACATTGAAGTTGAGGTCTTTGAGGTGACTCGAGGTGAGGTTCGAGAAGATGATGGAGACGACGATCTGGTAGCTCTGCTACAGACTCACTCGTCTCTCGTAAGTCTGAAACAATCAATGGTGGTCCAAGTAACATTACTGGAGTATGAAAAGAGTACTATTTAGCTTAGAGTTCAGTGACTATAAAGTGGTCTAAGACTACTCATGCTGCTGCAGACGAGCTTAGAGTTGAGTGAGTATAGAGTGGTATAAGACTCTTCTCATGCCGCTGCAGACGAGCTTAGATTTGAGTGAATATAAAGTGGCCTAATACTCTACTCATGCTGCTGGAGACGAACTTAGAGTTGAGTGAGTATAAAGTGGTCTAAGACTCTACTCATACTGCTGGAAACACTGTTTACAGTTGATTGAGTAAAAATTGATCTAAGACTCTACTGACTGAGTGAGGTTCGAGAAGATGATGGAGACAATGACCTGGTAGCTCTGCTCCAGATTCACTCGTCTCTCGAAAGTCTGAAACAATCAATGATGGTCCAAATAACAGTACTTGAGTATCGTATGAGGTGAGTGGTGACGACACACCTATGATATGTGATGTCATCAGAATAGTGTGAGGTACGGGGTGAGTGGTGACTGCACACCTATGATATGTGATGTCATCAGTAGTGTGAGGTACGGGGTGAGTGGTGACTGCACACCTATGATATGTGATGTCATCAGTAGAGTGTAAGGTATGGGGTGAGTGGTGACTGCACACCTATGATATGTGATGTCATCAGTAGTGTGAGGTATGGGGTGAGTGGTGACTGCAGACCTATGCTATGTGAAGTCATCAATAGAGTGTGAGGTATGGGGTGAGTGGTAAATGCACACCTATGATATGTGATGTCATCAGTAGTGTGTGAGGTACCGGGTGAGTGGTGACTGCACACCTATGATATGTGATGTCATCAGTAGAGTGTAAGGTACGGGGTGAGTGGTGACTGCACACCTATGATATGTGATGTCATCAGTAGAGTGTAAGGTATGGGGTGAGTGGTGACTGCACACCTATGATATGTGATGTCATCAGTAGAGTGTAAGGTATGGGGTGAGTGGTGACTGCACACCTATGATATGTGATGTCATCAGTAGAGTGTAAGGTACGGGGTGAGTGGTGACTGCACACCTATGCTATGTGATGTCATCAGTAGAGTGTAAGGTATGGGGTGAGTGGTGACTGCACACCTATGATATGTGATGTCATCAGTAGAGTGTAAGGTATGGGGTGAGTGGTGACTGCACACCTATGATATGTTATGTTATCAGTAGAGTGTAAGGTATGGGGTGAGTGGTGACTGCACACCTATGATATGTTATGTTATCAGTAGAGTGTAAGGTATGGGGTTAGTGGTGACTGCACACCTATGATATGTTATGTTATCAGTAGAGTGTAAGGTATGGGGTTAGTGGTGACTGCACACCTATGATATGTTATGTCATCAGTAGAGTGTAAGGTATGGGGTTAGTGGTGACTGCACATCTACGATATGTGATGTCATCAGTAGAGTGTAAGGTATGGGGTGAGTAGTGACTGCACACCTATGATATGTTATGTTATCAGTAGAGTGTAAGGTATGGGGTTAGTGGTGACTGCACACCTATGATATGTTATGTTATCAGTTGAGTGTAAGGTATGGGGTTAGTGGTGACTGCACACCTATGATATGTTATGTTATCAGTAGAGTGTAAGGTATGGGGTGAGTGGTGACTGCACACCTATGATATGTTATGTTATCAGTAGAGTGTAAGGTATGGGGTGAGTGGTGACTGCACACCTATGATATGTTATGTTATCAGTAGAGTGTAAGGTATGGGGTGAGTGGTGACTGCACACCTATGATATGTTATGTTATCAGTAGAGTGTAAGGTATGGGGTGAGTGGTGACTGCACACCTATGATATGTTATGTTATCAGTAGAGTGTAAGGTATGGGGTTAGTGGTGACTGCACACCTATGATATGTTATGTTATCAGTAGAGTGTAAGGTATGGGGTTAGTGGTGACTGCACACCTATGATATGTTATGTTATCAGTAGAGTGTAAGGTATGGGGTGAGTGGTGACTGCACACCTATGATATGTTATGTTATCAGTAGAGTGTAAGGTATGGGGTGAGTGGTGACTGCACACCTATGATATGTTATGTTATCAGTAGAGTGTAAGGTATGGGGTTAGTGGTGACTGCACACCTATGATATGTTATGTTATCAGTAGAGTGTAAGGTATGGGGTTAGTGGTGACTGCACACCTATGATATGTTATGTTATCAGTAGAGTGTAAGGTATGGGGTTAGTGGTGACTGCACACCTATGATATGTTATGTCATCAGTAGAGTGTAAGGTATGGGGTTAGTGGTGACTGCACATCTACGATATGTGATGTCATCAGTAGAGTGTAAGGTATGGGGTGAGTAGTGACTGCACACCTATGATATGTTATGTTATCAGTAGAGTGTAAGGTATGGGGTTAGTGGTGACTGCACACCTATGATATGTTATGTTATCAGTTGAGTGTAAGGTATGGGGTTAGTGGTGACTGCACACCTATGATATGTTATGTTATCAGTAGAGTGTAAGGTATGGGGTTAGTGGTGACTGCACACCTATGATATGTTATGTTATCAGTAGAGTGTAAGGTATGGGGTGAGTGGTGACTGCACACCTATGATATGTTATGTTATCAGTAGAGTGTAAGGTATGGGGTTAGTGGTGACTGCACACCTATGATATGTTATGTTATCAGTAGAGTGTAAGGTATGGGGTTAGTGGTGACTGCACACCTATGATATGTTATGTTATCAGTAGAGTGTAAGGTATGGGGTTAGTGGTGACTGCACACCTATGATATGTTATGTTATCAGTTGAGTGTAAGGTATGGGGTGAGTGGTGACTGCACACCTATGATATGTTATGTTATCAGTAGAGTGTAAGGTATGGGGTTAGTGGTGACTGCACACCTATGATATGTTATGTTATCAGTAGAGTGTAAGGTATGGGGTTAGTGGTGACTGCACACCTATGATATGTTATGTTATCAGTTGAGTGTAAGGTATGGGGTTAGTGGTGACTGCACATCTACGATATGTGATGTCATCAGTAGAGTGTAAGGTATGGGGTGAGTAGTGACTGCACACCTATGATATGTGATGTCATCAGTAGAGTGTAAGGTATGGGGTGAGTAGTGACTGCACACCTATGATATGTTATGTTATCAGTAGAGTGTAAGGTATGGGGTGAGTGGTGACTGCACACCTATGATATGTGATGTCATCAGTAGTGTAAGGTATGGGGTGAGTAGTGACTGCACACCTATGATATGTTATGTTATCAGTAGAGTGTAAGGTATGGGGTGAGTGGTGACTGCACACCTATGATATGTGATGTCATCAGTAGAGTGTGAGGTATGGGGTGAGTAGTGACTGCACACCTATGATATGTTATGTTATCAGTAGTGTGCGGTACGGGGTGAGTGGTGACTGCACACCTATGATATGTGATGTCATCAGTAGAGTGTGAGGTATGGGGTGAGTAGTGACTGCACACCTATGATATGTTATGTTATCAGTAGAGTGTAAGGTATGGGGTGAGTGGTGACTGCACACCTATGATATGTGATGTCATCAGTAGTGTGAGGTACCGGGTGAGTGGTGACTGCACACCTATGATATGTGATGTGATCAGTAGTGTGAGGTACGGGGTGAGTGGTGACTGCACACCTATGATATGTGATGTCATCAGTAGTGTGAGGTACGGGGAGAGTGGTGACTGCACACCTATGATATGTGATGTGATCAGTAGTGTGAGGTACGGGGTGAGTGGTGACTGCACACCTATGCTATGTGATGTCATCAGTAGTGTGAGGTACGGGGTGAGTGGTGACTGCACACCTATGATATGTGATGTGATCAGTAGTGTGAGGTACGGGGAGAGTGGTGACTGCACACCTATGATATGTGATGTGATCAGTAGTGTGAGGTACGGGGTGAGTGGTGACTGCACACCTATGCTATGTGATGTGATCAGTAGTGTGAGGTACGGGGTGAGTGGTGACTGCACACCTATGATATGTGATGTGATCAGTAGTGTGAGGTACGGGGTGAGTGGTGACTGCACACCTATGATATGTGATGTCATCAGTAGAGTGTAAGGTATGGGGTGAGTAGTGACTGCACACCTATGATATGTTATGTTATCAGTAGAGTGTAAGGTATGGGGTGAGTGGTGACTGCACACCTATGATATGTGATGTCATCAGTAGTGTAAGGTATGGGGTGAGTAGTGACTGCACACCTATGATATGTTATGTTATCAGTAGAGTGTAAGGTATGGGGTGAGTGGTGACTGCACACCTATGATATGTGATGTCATCAGTAGTGTAAGGTATGGGGTGAGTAGTGACTGCACACCTATGATATGTGATGTCATCAGTAGAGTGTAAGGTATGGGGTGAGTAGTGACTGCACACCTATGATATGTTATGTTATCAGTAGAGTGTAAGGTATGGGGTGAGTGGTGACTGCACACCTATGATATGTGATGTCATCAGTAGTGTAAGGTATGGGGTGAGTAGTGACTGCACACCTATGATATGTTATGTTATCAGTTGAGTGTAAGGTATGGGGTTAGTGGTGACTGCACACCTATGATATGTTATGTTATCAGTTGAGTGTAAGGTATGGGGTTAGTGGTGACTGCACATCTACGATATGTGATGTCATCAGTAGAGTGTAAGGTATGGGGTGAGTAGTGACTGCACACCTATGATATGTGATGTCATCAGTAGAGTGTAAGGTATGGGGTGAGTAGTGACTGCACACCTATGATATGTTATGTTATCAGTAGAGTGTAAGGTATGGGGTGAGTGGTGACTGCACACCTATGATATGTGATGTCATCAGTAGTGTAAGGTATGGGGTGAGTAGTGACTGCACACCTATGATATGTTATGTTATCAGTAGAGTGTAAGGTATGGGGTGAGTGGTGACTGCACACCTATGATATGTGATGTCATCAGTAGAGTGTGAGGTATGGGGTGAGTAGTGACTGCACACCTATGATATGTTATGTTATCAGTAGTGTGCGGTACGGGGTGAGTGGTGACTGCACACCTATGATATGTGATGTCATCAGTAGAGTGTGAGGTATGGGGTGAGTAGTGACTGCACACCTATGATATGTTATGTTATCAGTAGAGTGTAAGGTATGGGGTGAGTGGTGACTGCACACCTATGATATGTGATGTCATCAGTAGTGTGAGGTACCGGGTGAGTGGTGACTGCACACCTATGATATGTGATGTGATCAGTAGTGTGAGGTACGGGGTGAGTGGTGACTGCACACCTATGATATGTGATGTCATCAGTAGTGTGAGGTACGGGGAGAGTGGTGACTGCACACCTATGATATGTGATGTGATCAGTAGTGTGAGGTACGGGGTGAGTGGTGACTGCACACCTATGCTATGTGATGTCATCAGTAGTGTGAGGTACGGGGTGAGTGGTGACTGCACACCTATGATATGTGATGTGATCAGTAGTGTGAGGTACGGGGAGAGTGGTGACTGCACACCTATGATATGTGATGTGATCAGTAGTGTGAGGTACGGGGTGAGTGGTGACTGCACACCTATGCTATGTGATGTGATCAGTAGTGTGAGGTACGGGGTGAGTGGTGACTGCACACCTATGATATGTGATGTGATCAGTAGTGTGAGGTACGGGGTGAGTGGTGACTGCACACCTATGATATGTGATGTCATCAGTAGAGTGTAAGGTATGGGGTGAGTAGTGACTGCACACCTATGATATGTGATGTCATCAGTAGTGTGAGGTACCGGGTGAGTGGTGACTGCACACCTATGATATGTGATGTGATCAGTAGTGTGAGGTACGGGGTGAGTGGTGACTGCACACCTATGATATGTGATGTCATCAGTAGAGTGTAAGGTATGGGGTGAGTAGTGACTGCACACCTATGATATGTGATGTCATCAGTAGTGTGAGGTACTGGGTGAGTGGTGACTGCACACCTATGATATGTGATGTGATCAGTAGTGTGAGGTACGGGGTGAGTGGTGACTGCACACCTATGATATGTGATGTGATCAGTAGTGTGAGGTACGGGGTGAGTGGTGACTGCACACCTATGATATGTGATGTCATCAGTAGAGTGTAAGGTATGGGGTGAGTAGTGACTGCACACCTATGATATGTTATGTTATCAGTAGTGTGAGGTACGGGGTGAGTGGTGACTGCACACCTATGCTATGTGATGTCATCAGTAGTGTGAGGTACGGGGTGAGTGGTGACTGCACACCTATGATATGTGATGTGATCAGTAGTGTGAGGTACGGGGTGAGTGGTGACTGCACACCTATGATATGTGATGTCATCAGTAGAGTGTAAGGTATGGGGTGAGTAGTGACTGCACACCTATGATATGTTATGTTATCAGTAGAGTGTAAGGAATGGGGTGAGTAGTGACTGCACACCTATGATATGTGATGTCATCAGTAGTGTGAGGTACCGGGTGAGTGGTGACTGCACACCTATGATATGTGATGTGATCAGTAGTGTGAGGTACGGGGTGAGTGGTGACTGCACACCTATGATATGTGATGTGATCAGTAGTGTGAGGTACGGGGTGAGTGGTGACTGCACACCTATGATATGTGATGTCATCAGTAGTGTGAGGTACGGGGTGAGTGGTGACTGCACACTTATGATATGTGATGTGATCAGTAGTGTGAGATACGGGGTGAGTGGTGACTGCACACCTATGATATGTGATGTGATCAGTAGTGTGAGGTACGGGGTGAGTGGTGACTGCACACCTATGCTATGTGATGTCATCAGTAGTGTGAGGTACGGGGTGAGTGGTGACTGCACACCTATGATATGTGATGTGATCAGTAGTGTGAGGTACGGGGTGAGTGGTGACTGCACACCTATGATATGTGATGTGATCAGTAGTGTGAGGTACGGGGTGAGTGGTGACTGCACACCTATGATATGTTATGTCATCAGTAATGTGAGGTACGGGGTGAGTGGTGACTGCACACCTATGATATGTGATGTCATCAGTAGTGTGAGGTACGGGGTGAGTGGTGACTGCACACCTATGATATGTGATGTGATCAGTAGTGTGTAAGGTACGGGGTGAGTGGTGACTGCACACCTATGATATGTGATGTGATCAGTAGTGTGTGAGGTACGGGGTGAGTGGTGACTGCACACCTATGCTATGTGATGTCATCAGTAGTGTGAGGTACGGGGTGAGTGGTGACTGCACACCTATGATATGTGATGTCATCAGTAGTGTGAGGTACGGGGTGAGTGGTGACTGCACACCTATGATGAGATGTGATCAGTAGTGTGTGAGGTACGGGGTGAGTGGTGACTATGATATGTGATGTTATCAGTAGAATGTCAGATACTGTTTGAGTGGTGACTGCACACCTATGATATGTGATGTCATCAGTAGTGTGAGGTACGGGGTGAGTGGTGACTGCACACCTATGATATGTGATGTGATCAGTAGTGTGAGGTACGGGGTGAGTGGTGACTGCACACCTATGATATGTGATGTGATCAGTAGTGTGAGGTACGGGGTGAGTGGTGACTGCACACCTATGATATGTGATGTGATCAGTAGTGTGAGGTACGGGGTGAGTGGTAACTGCACACCTATGATATGTGATGTCATCAGTAGAGTGTAAGGTATGGGGTGAGTGGTAACTGCACACCTATGATATGTTATGTTATCAGTAGAGTGTGAGGTACGGGGTGAGTGGTAACTGCACACCTATGATATGTGATGTCATCAGTAGAGTGTAAGGTATGGGGTGAGTGGTAACTGCACACCTATGATATGTTATGTTATCAGTAGAGTGTAAGGTATGGGGTGAGTGGTAACTGCACACCTATGATATGTTATGTTATCAGTAGAGTGTAAGGTATGGGGTGAGTGGTGACTGCACACCTATGATATGTTATGTTATCAGTAGAGTGTAAGGTATGGGGTGAGTGGTGACTGCACACCTATGATATGTTATGTTATCAGTAGAGTGTAAGGTATGGGGTGAGTGGTGACTGCACACCTATGATATGTTATGTTATCAGTAGAGTGTAAGGTATGGGGTTAGTGGTGACTGCACACCTATGATATGTTATGTTATCAGTAGAGTGTAAGGTATGGGGTTAGTGGTGACTGCACACCTATGATATGTTATGTTATCAGTAGAGTGTAAGGTATGGGGTGAGTGGTGACTGCACACCTATGATATGTTATGTTATCAGTAGAGTGTAAGGTATGGGGTGAGTGGTGACTGCACACCTATGATATGTTATGTTATCAGTAGAGTGTAAGGTATGGGGTTAGTGGTGACTGCACACCTATGATATGTTATGTTATCAGTAGAGTGTAAGGTATGGGGTGAGTGGTGACTGCACACCTATGATATGTTATGTTATCAGTAGAGTGTAAGGTATGGGGTTAGTGGTGACTGCACACCTATGATATGTTATGTCATCAGTAGAGTGTAAGGTATGGGGTTAGTGGTGACTGCACATCTACGATATGTGATGTCATCAGTAGAGTGTAAGGTATGGGGTGAGTAGTGACTGCACACCTATGATATGTTATGTTATCAGTAGAGTGTAAGGTATGGGGTTAGTGGTGACTGCACACCTATGATATGTTATGTTATCAGTTGAGTGTAAGGTATGGGGTTAGTGGTGACTGCACACCTATGATATGTTATGTTATCAGTAGAGTGTAAGGTATGGGGTTAGTGGTGACTGCACACCTATGATATGTTATGTTATCAGTAGAGTGTAAGGTATGGGGTGAGTGGTGACTGCACACCTATGATATGTTATGTTATCAGTAGAGTGTAAGGTATGGGGTTAGTGGTGACTGCACACCTATGATATGTTATGTTATCAGTAGAGTGTAAGGTATGGGGTTAGTGGTGACTGCACACCTATGATATGTTATGTTATCAGTAGAGTGTAAGGTATGGGGTTAGTGGTGACTGCACACCTATGATATGTTATGTTATCAGTTGAGTGTAAGGTATGGGGTGAGTGGTGACTGCACACCTATGATATGTTATGTTATCAGTAGAGTGTAAGGTATGGGGTTAGTGGTGACTGCACACCTATGATATGTTATGTTATCAGTAGAGTGTAAGGTATGGGGTTAGTGGTGACTGCACACCTATGATATGTTATGTTATCAGTTGAGTGTAAGGTATGGGGTTAGTGGTGACTGCACATCTACGATATGTGATGTCATCAGTAGAGTGTAAGGTATGGGGTGAGTAGTGACTGCACACCTATGATATGTGATGTCATCAGTAGAGTGTAAGGTATGGGGTGAGTAGTGACTGCACACCTATGATATGTTATGTTATCAGTAGAGTGTAAGGTATGGGGTGAGTGGTGACTGCACACCTATGATATGTGATGTCATCAGTAGTGTAAGGTATGGGGTGAGTAGTGACTGCACACCTATGATATGTTATGTTATCAGTAGAGTGTAAGGTATGGGGTGAGTGGTGACTGCACACCTATGATATGTGATGTCATCAGTAGAGTGTGAGGTATGGGGTGAGTAGTGACTGCACACCTATGATATGTTATGTTATCAGTAGTGTGCGGTACGGGGTGAGTGGTGACTGCACACCTATGATATGTGATGTCATCAGTAGAGTGTGAGGTATGGGGTGAGTAGTGACTGCACACCTATGATATGTTATGTTATCAGTAGAGTGTAAGGTATGGGGTGAGTGGTGACTGCACACCTATGATATGTGATGTCATCAGTAGTGTGAGGTACCGGGTGAGTGGTGACTGCACACCTATGATATGTGATGTGATCAGTAGTGTGAGGTACGGGGTGAGTGGTGACTGCACACCTATGATATGTGATGTCATCAGTAGTGTGAGGTACGGGGAGAGTGGTGACTGCACACCTATGATATGTGATGTGATCAGTAGTGTGAGGTACGGGGTGAGTGGTGACTGCACACCTATGCTATGTGATGTCATCAGTAGTGTGAGGTACGGGGTGAGTGGTGACTGCACACCTATGATATGTGATGTGATCAGTAGTGTGAGGTACGGGGAGAGTGGTGACTGCACACCTATGATATGTGATGTGATCAGTAGTGTGAGGTACGGGGTGAGTGGTGACTGCACACCTATGCTATGTGATGTGATCAGTAGTGTGAGGTACGGGGTGAGTGGTGACTGCACACCTATGATATGTGATGTGATCAGTAGTGTGAGGTACGGGGTGAGTGGTGACTGCACACCTATGATATGTGATGTCATCAGTAGAGTGTAAGGTATGGGGTGAGTAGTGACTGCACACCTATGATATGTTATGTTATCAGTAGAGTGTAAGGTATGGGGTGAGTGGTGACTGCACACCTATGATATGTGATGTCATCAGTAGTGTAAGGTATGGGGTGAGTAGTGACTGCACACCTATGATATGTTATGTTATCAGTAGAGTGTAAGGTATGGGGTGAGTGGTGACTGCACACCTATGATATGTGATGTCATCAGTAGTGTAAGGTATGGGGTGAGTAGTGACTGCACACCTATGATATGTGATGTCATCAGTAGAGTGTAAGGTATGGGGTGAGTAGTGACTGCACACCTATGATATGTTATGTTATCAGTAGAGTGTAAGGTATGGGGTGAGTGGTGACTGCACACCTATGATATGTGATGTCATCAGTAGTGTAAGGTATGGGGTGAGTAGTGACTGCACACCTATGATATGTTATGTTATCAGTTGAGTGTAAGGTATGGGGTTAGTGGTGACTGCACACCTATGATATGTTATGTTATCAGTTGAGTGTAAGGTATGGGGTTAGTGGTGACTGCACATCTACGATATGTGATGTCATCAGTAGAGTGTAAGGTATGGGGTGAGTAGTGACTGCACACCTATGATATGTGATGTCATCAGTAGAGTGTAAGGTATGGGGTGAGTAGTGACTGCACACCTATGATATGTTATGTTATCAGTAGAGTGTAAGGTATGGGGTGAGTGGTGACTGCACACCTATGATATGTGATGTCATCAGTAGTGTAAGGTATGGGGTGAGTAGTGACTGCACACCTATGATATGTTATGTTATCAGTAGAGTGTAAGGTATGGGGTGAGTGGTGACTGCACACCTATGATATGTGATGTCATCAGTAGAGTGTGAGGTATGGGGTGAGTAGTGACTGCACACCTATGATATGTTATGTTATCAGTAGTGTGCGGTACGGGGTGAGTGGTGACTGCACACCTATGATATGTGATGTCATCAGTAGAGTGTGAGGTATGGGGTGAGTAGTGACTGCACACCTATGATATGTTATGTTATCAGTAGAGTGTAAGGTATGGGGTGAGTGGTGACTGCACACCTATGATATGTGATGTCATCAGTAGTGTGAGGTACCGGGTGAGTGGTGACTGCACACCTATGATATGTGATGTGATCAGTAGTGTGAGGTACGGGGTGAGTGGTGACTGCACACCTATGATATGTGATGTCATCAGTAGTGTGAGGTACGGGGAGAGTGGTGACTGCACACCTATGATATGTGATGTGATCAGTAGTGTGAGGTACGGGGTGAGTGGTGACTGCACACCTATGCTATGTGATGTCATCAGTAGTGTGAGGTACGGGGTGAGTGGTGACTGCACACCTATGATATGTGATGTGATCAGTAGTGTGAGGTACGGGGAGAGTGGTGACTGCACACCTATGATATGTGATGTGATCAGTAGTGTGAGGTACGGGGTGAGTGGTGACTGCACACCTATGCTATGTGATGTGATCAGTAGTGTGAGGTACGGGGTGAGTGGTGACTGCACACCTATGATATGTGATGTGATCAGTAGTGTGAGGTACGGGGTGAGTGGTGACTGCACACCTATGATATGTGATGTCATCAGTAGAGTGTAAGGTATGGGGTGAGTAGTGACTGCACACCTATGATATGTGATGTCATCAGTAGTGTGAGGTACCGGGTGAGTGGTGACTGCACACCTATGATATGTGATGTGATCAGTAGTGTGAGGTACGGGGTGAGTGGTGACTGCACACCTATGATATGTGATGTCATCAGTAGAGTGTAAGGTATGGGGTGAGTAGTGACTGCACACCTATGATATGTGATGTCATCAGTAGTGTGAGGTACTGGGTGAGTGGTGACTGCACACCTATGATATGTGATGTGATCAGTAGTGTGAGGTACGGGGTGAGTGGTGACTGCACACCTATGATATGTGATGTGATCAGTAGTGTGAGGTACGGGGTGAGTGGTGACTGCACACCTATGATATGTGATGTCATCAGTAGAGTGTAAGGTATGGGGTGAGTAGTGACTGCACACCTATGATATGTTATGTTATCAGTAGTGTGAGGTACGGGGTGAGTGGTGACTGCACACCTATGCTATGTGATGTCATCAGTAGTGTGAGGTACGGGGTGAGTGGTGACTGCACACCTATGATATGTGATGTGATCAGTAGTGTGAGGTACGGGGTGAGTGGTGACTGCACACCTATGATATGTGATGTCATCAGTAGAGTGTAAGGTATGGGGTGAGTAGTGACTGCACACCTATGATATGTTATGTTATCAGTAGAGTGTAAGGAATGGGGTGAGTAGTGACTGCACACCTATGATATGTGATGTCATCAGTAGTGTGAGGTACCGGGTGAGTGGTGACTGCACACCTATGATATGTGATGTGATCAGTAGTGTGAGGTACGGGGTGAGTGGTGACTGCACACCTATGATATGTGATGTGATCAGTAGTGTGAGGTACGGGGTGAGTGGTGACTGCACACCTATGATATGTGATGTCATCAGTAGTGTGAGGTACGGGGTGAGTGGTGATTGCACACTTATGATATGTGATGTGATCAGTAGTGTGAGATACGGGGTGAGTGGTGACTGCACACCTATGATATGTGATGTGATCAGTAGTGTGAGGTACGGGGTGAGTGGTGACTGCACACCTATGCTATGTGATGTCATCAGTAGTGTGAGGTACGGGGTGAGTGGTGACTGCACACCTATGATATGTGATGTGATCAGTAGTGTGAGGTACGGGGTGAGTGGTGACTGCACACCTATGATATGTGATGTGATCAGTAGTGTGAGGTACGGGGTGAGTGGTGACTGCACACCTATGATATGTTATGTCATCAGTAATGTGAGGTACGGGGTGAGTGGTGACTGCACACCTATGATATGTGATGTCATCAGTAGTGTGAGGTACGGGGTGAGTGGTGACTGCACACCTATGATATGTGATGTGATCAGTAGTGTGTAAGGTACGGGGTGAGTGGTGACTGCACACCTATGATATGTGATGTGATCAGTAGTGTGTGAGGTACGGGGTGAGTGGTGACTGCACACCTATGCTATGTGATGTCATCAGTAGTGTGAGGTACGGGGTGAGTGGTGACTGCACACCTATGATATGTGATGTCATCAGTAGTGTGAGGTACGGGGTGAGTGGTGACTGCACACCTATGATGAGATGTGATCAGTAGTGTGTGAGGTACGGGGTGAGTGGTGACTATGATATGTGATGTTATCAGTAGAATGTCAGATACTGTTTGAGTGGTGACTGCACACCTATGATATGTGATGTCATCAGTAGTGTGAGGTACGGGGTGAGTGGTGACTGCACACCTATGATATGTGATGTGATCAGTAGTGTGAGGTACGGGGTGAGTGGTGACTGCACACCTATGATATGTGATGTGATCAGTAGTGTGAGGTACGGGGTGAGTGGTGACTGCACACCTATGATATGTGATGTGATCAGTAGTGTGAGGTACGGGGTGAGTGGTAACTGCACACCTATGATATGTGATGTCATCAGTAGAGTGTAAGGTATGGGGTGAGTGGTAACTGCACACCTATGATATGTTATGTTATCAGTAGAGTGTGAGGTACGGGGTGAGTGGTAACTGCACACCTATGATATGTGATGTCATCAGTAGAGTGTAAGGTATGGGGTGAGTGGTAACTGCACACCTATGATATGTTATGTTATCAGTAGAGTGTAAGGTATGGGGTGAGTGGTAACTGCACACCTATGATATGTTATGTTATCAGTAGAGTGTAAGGTATGGGGTGAGTGGTGATTGCACACCTATGATATGTTATGTTATCAGTAGAGTGTAAGGTATGGGGTGAGTGGTGACTGCACACCTATGATATGTGATGTCATCAGTAGAGTGTAAGGTATGGGGTGAGTGGTGACTGCACACCTATGATATGTGATGTCATCAGTAAAGTGTAAGGTATGGGGTGAGTGGTGACTGCACACCTATGATATGTGATGTCATCAGTAGTGTGAGGTACGGGGTGAGTAGTGACTGCACACCTATGATATGTGATGTCATCAGTAAAGTGTAAGGTATGGGGTGAGTGGTGACTGCACACCTATGATATGTGATGTCATCAGTAAAGTGTAAGGTATGGGGTGAGTGGTGACTGCACACCTATGATATGTGATGTCATCAGTAAAGTGTAAGGTATGGGGTGAGTAGTGACTGCACACCTATGATATGTGATGTCATCAGTAAAGTGTAAGGTATGGGGTGAGTGGTGACTGCACACCTATGATATGTGATGTCATCAGTAGAGTGTAAGGTATGGGGTGAGTAGTGACTGCACACCTATGATATGTGATGTCATCAGTAGAGTGTAAGGTATGGGGTGAGTGGTAACTGCACACCTATGATATGTGATGTCATCAGTAGAGTGTAAGGTATGGGGTGAGTAGTGACTGCACACCTATGATATGTGATGTCATCAGTAGAGTGTAAGGTATGGGGTGAGTAGTGACTGCACACCTATGATATGTGATGTCATCAGTAGAGTGTAAGGTATGGGGTGAGTGGTAACTGCACACCTATGATATGTGATGTCATCAGTAGAGTGTAAGGTATGGGGTGAGTAGTGACTGCACACCTATGATATGTTATGTTATCAGTAGTGTGAGGTACGGGGTGAGTGGTGACTGCACACCTATGCTATGTGATGTCATCAGTAGTGTGAGGTACGGGGTGAGTGGTGACTGCACACCTATGATATGTGATGTGATCAGTAGTGTGAGGTACGGGGTGAGTGGTGACTGCACACCTATGATATGTGATGTCATCAGTAGAGTGTAAGGTATGGGGTGAGTAGTGACTGCACACCTATGATATGTTATGTTATCAGTAGAGTGTAAGGAATGGGGTGAGTAGTGACTGCACACCTATGATATGTGATGTCATCAGTAGTGTGAGGTACCGGGTGAGTGGTGACTGCACACCTATGATATGTGATGTGATCAGTAGTGTGAGGTACGGGGTGAGTGGTGACTGCACACCTATGATATGTGATGTGATCAGTAGTGTGAGGTACGGGGTGAGTGGTGACTGCACACCTATGATATGTGATGTCATCAGTAGTGTGAGGTACGGGGTGAGTGGTGACTGCACACTTATGATATGTGATGTGATCAGTAGTGTGAGATACGGGGTGAGTGGTGACTGCACACCTATGATATGTGATGTGATCAGTAGTGTGAGGTACGGGGTGAGTGGTGACTGCACACCTATGCTATGTGATGTCATCAGTAGTGTGAGGTACGGGGTGAGTGGTGACTGCACACCTATGATATGTGATGTGATCAGTAGTGTGAGGTACGGGGTGAGTGGTGACTGCACACCTATGATATGTGATGTGATCAGTAGTGTGAGGTACGGGGTGAGTGGTGACTGCACACCTATGATATGTTATGTCATCAGTAATGTGAGGTACGGGGTGAGTGGTGACTGCACACCTATGATATGTGATGTCATCAGTAGTGTGAGGTACGGGGTGAGTGGTGACTGCACACCTATGATATGTGATGTGATCAGTAGTGTGTAAGGTACGGGGTGAGTGGTGACTGCACACCTATGATATGTGATGTGATCAGTAGTGTGTGAGGTACGGGGTGAGTGGTGACTGCACACCTATGCTATGTGATGTCATCAGTAGTGTGAGGTACGGGGTGAGTGGTGACTGCACACCTATGATATGTGATGTCATCAGTAGTGTGAGGTACGGGGTGAGTGGTGACTGCACACCTATGATGAGATGTGATCAGTAGTGTGTGAGGTACGGGGTGAGTGGTGACTATGATATGTGATGTTATCAGTAGAATGTCAGATACTGTTTGAGTGGTGACTGCACACCTATGATATGTGATGTCATCAGTAGTGTGAGGTACGGGGTGAGTGGTGACTGCACACCTATGATATGTGATGTGATCAGTAGTGTGAGGTACGGGGTGAGTGGTGACTGCACACCTATGATATGTGATGTGATCAGTAGTGTGAGGTACGGGGTGAGTGGTGACTGCACACCTATGATATGTGATGTGATCAGTAGTGTGAGGTACGGGGTGAGTGGTAACTGCACACCTATGATATGTGATGTCATCAGTAGAGTGTAAGGTATGGGGTGAGTGGTAACTGCACACCTATGATATGTTATGTTATCAGTAGAGTGTGAGGTACGGGGTGAGTGGTAACTGCACACCTATGATATGTGATGTCATCAGTAGAGTGTAAGGTATGGGGTGAGTGGTAACTGCACACCTATGATATGTTATGTTATCAGTAGAGTGTAAGGTATGGGGTGAGTGGTAACTGCACACCTATGATATGTTATGTTATCAGTAGAGTGTAAGGTATGGGGTGAGTGGTGATTGCACACCTATGATATGTTATGTTATCAGTAGAGTGTAAGGTATGGGGTGAGTGGTGACTGCACACCTATGATATGTGATGTCATCAGTAGAGTGTAAGGTATGGGGTGAGTGGTGACTGCACACCTATGATATGTGATGTCATCAGTAAAGTGTAAGGTATGGGGTGAGTGGTGACTGCACACCTATGATATGTGATGTCATCAGTAGTGTGAGGTACGGGGTGAGTAGTGACTGCACACCTATGATATGTGATGTCATCAGTAAAGTGTAAGGTATGGGGTGAGTGGTGACTGCACACCTATGATATGTGATGTCATCAGTAAAGTGTAAGGTATGGGGTGAGTGGTGACTGCACACCTATGATATGTGATGTCATCAGTAAAGTGTAAGGTATGGGGTGAGTAGTGACTGCACACCTATGATATGTGATGTCATCAGTAAAGTGTAAGGTATGGGGTGAGTGGTGACTGCACACCTATGATATGTGATGTCATCAGTAGAGTGTAAGGTATGGGGTGAGTAGTGACTGCACACCTATGATATGTGATGTCATCAGTAGAGTGTAAGGTATGGGGTGAGTGGTAACTGCACACCTATGATATGTGATGTCATCAGTAGAGTGTAAGGTATGGGGTGAGTAGTGACTGCACACCTATGATATGTGATGTCATCAGTAGAGTGTAAGGTATGGGGTGAGTAGTGACTGCACACCTATGATATGTGATGTCATCAGTAGAGTGTAAGGTATGGGGTGAGTGGTAACTGCACACCTATGATATGTGATGTCATCAGTAGAGTGTAAGGTATGGGGTGAGTAGTGACTGCACACCTATGATATATTATGTTTAACAAGATTGCCACCCAGAGAATTAACTCTAGGTGGCAGGTGGGCAAGGAAGCCCTTTGGCTTATCGAGAGTCCGACCCTTTTATCTATGTGTATCCCGCCCGTCTGAGGTATGTGTCGATTTTATTTTTAAACATATTCACGCGACTAGCACCCATACAATCAGCAGGTAATCTGTTCCATTCATTTGCAGTCCTTTGTGAAAATGAAAACTTTCTTATATCCAATCTACTCTGCTCCTTTGCTAATGCAAGTTCATGTCCTCTAGTTCTTCTATCTTTCTTAACTGAGAAAAAAATATTGCTATAAATATTTTCATAACCCTTCAATATTTTAAACACTTCTATCTGATCTCCTCTCAATCTCCTGGTCTCTAGTGTTGTTAAACCGCATTTTTTTAGGCGTATTTCGTAACTAAGATCCCTCAGTTTTGGCATCATTTTAGTTGCTCTCCTCTGCACTCTTTCAAGCATATCTATGTCCTTCCTGCGATATGGCCTCTATGCTTGAATACAATATTCTAAATGAGGCCTAACTATTGTTTTGTAGAGCGGTATTATTAGCTCTTTTTCCTTATACGTTATGTTTCGCCTAATTAATCCAAGGATTTGATTTCTCTTTGAAGCTGCAATTCCGCACTGCTCTGAAACCTTCATATCAGCACTAATGGTTAACCCTAAGTCCTTTTCTTTTACAGTAGTACTTAGTACAGTACCCCCCATTGTATATTCTACTTCTTCGTTCCCATGCCCTGTGTGGAGGCATTTACATTTTCCAAAATTGAATAGCATTTGCCACTTTTCAGACCATTTTATCAACCTGTCAAGATCATCTTGTAAATGCTGTCAATCTCCATCACTTTTAATCCTTCTAAACACTTTTGTATCATCCGCAAATTTCAACACCTTGCTCGTTATTTCATCATCCAAATCGTTGATATATATTAAGAATAATATAGGACCTAATACTGATCCCTGTGGTACCCCACTCAATACCGATTTCCAGTTTGAAGCCTCCCCATCAACTACTACACGTTGTCTTCTGTCAATCAGCCATTGTTCTATCCAGTTTATTATACCATTTCCTATGCCATGGGCCTTTAGTTTAAGCAGTAATCTTTGATGTGGTACTTTGTCGAAAGCTTTTTGAAAATCTAAGTATACGATACCTACTGGTGATCCCTCATCTACCCACTTAGTGATGTTTCCAAAAAACATAACATATTTGTTAAGCATGGCCTCGCTTTAAAAAAACCATGTTGAGATGGGTTTATCAAGTTTTGTTTAACAAGAAAATCCACCATGTGATCTTTAATTAGTCTTTCTAACAATTTACAAATCACTGATGTTAAACTCACTGGTCTATAGTTCTCTGACTTGTTTCTCGAACCTTTTTTGAATAACGGTATAATGTTTGCTTCTTTCCATTCTAAAGGAACCACTCCCTCTTCTAATGACAAGTTGAAAATTGTTGCAAGCGGTATGCTAATTTGTTCTACAATTTCCAATAGTAGTTTGGGTGGAATACCATCCACTCCAGGTGATTTATTATCCTTCATAGCCCTTATTTTTTTAGCTACCATTTCCGGGGTTACAATTAATTGTCCTAAATAGTCTGAATCTGCCCCCTTGAACTTAGCCTCAGGTACTGGCAGTGAACTAATATAGCTTCTCTTTTAATTTCTAATTTCAGCTGTAGCTTGGTTAAGTGCTTCTTTATAACTGTTGTAGTCTTCATCATTTCCAGTACATCTATATGACTTCCACATCATTTGTTTATACTTAATTTTTCTAATGGCTTCTTTCGATAAGTGTTTCTTTTTGGACCGTTTTCCTTGGTTTTTGAAGGGTACAAATTTATCGACTATGCACTTAATTTCACTCTTTAATATATTCCAGGATTCTGTTGCCGTCTTATTTTTCAGCGTGTTATTGCAGTCTATCTTTGCTATATATTTCCTCATGTCCTTATACCTTCATTTGTGGAAATTTCTCCTATACTGCTTTTTACTATTCCTTTCTGATTTTACTTTGATGGTAAAATGTATCTGGTTGTGATCGCTACTCCCCAGTGGCTCACATATCTTGACATTGTCAACTAATTCATTCTGTGAGGACAAAACTATGTCTAACACATTCTCACCCCTGGTTGGTTCTAGCACATGTTGAGAAAGGTATGTATCTTGAACTAAAACTAAAAATTTGTGGTCCTCACTCCCCATACTCTGTAGAGATTTCCATTGTATATGCCCGTGGTTAAAATCTCCCATAATAACACAGTCTCGTTTGCTTACTTCCCTTATAGCGTTTTGTATTTTTTCATTCTCTTCTATGCTTATGTTTGGACTTTGATAAACTAACCCAACTGTTAATGTTGAGTTTCCTGTAACTATGTTACACCAAACAGCTTCTTCGCAATCTGCTTCTCTTTCTAATTTTATTTCATAAGCCTGAATAGATTCTTTAATATATAAAATAACTCCACCTCCCTTTCTTCCTATTCTATCTTTTCTAAACATTACATATCCTGTTAGTCCCAATTCAGCATCTGATATATCGGTGGTGGTCCAGGATTAAGTTATACCTATTATATGAGGGTCAATATCTTCTACCATAATATTTAGTTCATTTCTTTTGTTTACTATACACCTTGCATTTAAACAAACACATTTATATCCAGCTTCAAAAGAGTTTTCCAGACTGTTATTTGCTGATTTATTTGTGCTGTCTTTATCTATGCCTCCATTTTCAGGCTTTTCTGTGAGTCCCCCCTGCGAATCTAGTTTAAATAGATGCAACCTGTCCCACTGTCAACAGATCGCAGCAGGTTCTCTGAGAAAACTGCTGCCCCCTTTCCACTAAGATGGAGGCCATCTCTCATGTACATATCTTCCCTCCCAACAAAGTATCCCCATAAATCTGTGAATCCCACCCCGTCTTCTTCACACATCTGCTCAACTAGTGCGTTGATCGCCATCCTCTTGCAGTTTCTATACGTTGCCCCCCTTCCTCCCATTACTGGCAAAATTCCTGACAAAATAACCTCTTCAACTCTCGTCTTCTTTAGCTTCCTCACTAACTGTCTATACTTCTGTACTATCGTAGTTGTTCCCTCCCTGTCTGCATTATTTGTTCCTACATGTACCAGTATTGACCCCCCCTTGCCATGTCCCAATACCTTCTATACCCTGTCAGTTGCATGTTCAATCCTAGCCCCCGGTAAACAAACAATGACGTCCTTCCCCTCGCTCAGTGTCTTGTCCATCTTTCTCATAATGGAGTCACCCATAAACACCCTCTCTTTCCTCATTGCCCCTTCAATCACTGCCTTAGAATAGCTCCTTCTTCGGTTTGCATATGTCTGGTTGTTGTCTTTCCCCCCTGTCGTCTTCTCTCCTGTCACATTCTCTTCCGATCCATTCTTTCCAGTCGCTTTTTCTCTTGTCACCTTTCCTCCTGTCAGCGTCCCTTTTGTCTACTTCTCTTCTGTCACATTTGCTCTCACTTCCTTTCGTTCCTTCTTCTTTCGTCCCATCTCATTTTCCTCTCTCCTCTCCCGTCCCATCTTCCCTCCCTCCTTGTCTACGGTCACTTTCTTCCCTGTCTCCTTCACGCTTGTCACGTTTTCTGTTGTCGATTTTCCAATTTCTTCCCCTCCAATCACCTTCCCTCCTCTCAATCTCCTTTCCTCAGTTTTCTTGCCACTGCTATTCTCCTTCAGTCTTGCAGTATTTTCACCTCTCTCCGTGTCGTCTCTCTCCATTCGACCTGCCTCCTTGCTAATTCCCATCTCCATTCCCTTCACAATATCTGTCAACCTAACTATCTCCTTCTGCAGACACTCCACCTTCCAACACCCAATGCACTGAAAGGTGAATCCTTCCTCCATGGTTTCTGCCCATGACTTCCCACAGCCGGACAATGCAGTCTACCCAGCTGTGGCAGTGATCGCACACCAAGTGTCGCTTTGCCTTGACTTGCCGCTTGCAAGGCGCCATATCCCGATCAGAATTTATTTAATAACTTAACTAACTTAGTCTTTATAAAGACTGTTTCCTGTGTACTACAGCACACTTTAGGTTACAAATTTCAATTACACACCCGACTATTTATCCTAACACGAACGCTAACATTACCGGTAGTGACCTAATTTAAACACAATCAATTACGTTACGTTAGGCTGCTTTATTTATTTAGGTTACGCCGCCCGACTATCGCCCTTGCTTAATTTTAATAACAATGCTACCTAATCAAAATATCTAGCAAGTACTGGCTTACACATATATTATCTTATGTAAGTAGTTTGATGGTTGTTACTTTATCTCCTATATATTCTACCACATAATCAGGTTTGTTAAATCTTGTTTACAACTTATCGAAGGCTAAGCCGCCTAAGTGAGTTACCCTATTATCACTCACTATACTAAGGTGTTCTAAAATACTTTAACTAACTAACTTTAAGCACAACTGCTACTCAATATATGTTTATTGCAACTTTATGAATGACATTAAGGCAAAAATAATACTTATCAATCAGTAATTCCACTGCATCATGTTATCAGTAGAGTGTAAGGTATGGGGTGAGTGGTGACAGCACACCTATGATATGTTATGTTATCAGTAGAGTGTAAGGTATGGGGTGCGTGGTGCCTGCACTCCTATGATATGTGATGTTATCTGTAGAGTGTAAGGTACGAGGTGAGTGGTGACTGCACACCTATGATATGTTATCAGTAGAGTGTAAGGTATGGGGTGAGTGGTGACTGCACATCTATGATATGTTATGTTATCAGTAGAGTGTAAGGTATGGGGTGAGTGGTGACTGCACACCTATGATATGTTATGTTATCAGTAGAGTGTAAGGTATGGGGTGAGTGGTGACAGCACTCCTATGATATGTGATGTCATCAGTAGTGTAAGGTACGAGGTGAGTGGTGACTGCACACCTATAATATGTGATGTCATCAGTAGAGTGTAAGGTATGGGGTGAGTGGTGACAGCACACCTATGATATGTGATGTCATCAGTAGTGTAAGGTACGAGGTGAGTGGTGACTGCACACCTATGATATGTGATGTCATCAGTAGAGTGTAAGGTACGAGGTGAGTGGTGATTGCAAACCTATGATATGTTGTGTTATCAGTAGAGTGTAAGGTATGGGGTAAGTGGTAACTGCACACCTATGATATGTGATGTCATCAGTAGAGTGTAAGGTATGGGGTGAGTGGTGACAGCACACCTATGATATGTGATGTCATCAGTAGTATAAGGTACGAGGTGAGTGGTGACTGCACACCTATTATATGTGATGTCATCAGTAGAGTGTAAGGTACGAGGTGAGTGGTGATTGCAAACCTATGATGTGTTATGTTATCAGTAGAGTGTAAGGTATGGGGTGAGTGGTGACAGCACACCTATGATATGTTATGTTATCAGTAGAGTGTAAGGTATGGGGTGAGTGGTAACTGCACTCCTATGATATGTTATGTTATCAGTAGAGAGTAAGGTATGGGGTGAGTGGTAACAGCACACCTATGATATGATATGTTATCAGTAGAGTGTAAGGTATGGGGTGAGTGGTGATTGCAAACCTATGATATGTTATGTTATCAGTAAAGTGTAAGGTATGGGGTGAGTGGTAACTGCACTCCTATGATATGTTATGTTATCAGTAGAGAGTAAGGTATGGGGTGAGTGGTGACAGCACACCTATGATATGTTATGTTATCAGTAGAGTGTAAGGTATGGGGTGAGTGGTGATTGCAAACCTATGATATGTTATGTTATCAGTAGAGTGTAAGGTATGGGGTGAGTGGTGATTGCAAACCTATGATATGTTATGTTATCAGTAGAGTGTAAGGTATGGGGTGAGTGGTGACTGCACACCTATGATATGTTATGTTATCAGTAGAGTGTAAGGTATGGGGTGAGTGGTAACTGCACACCTATGATATGTTATGTTATCAGTAGAGTGTAAGGTATGGGGTGAGTGGTGACTGCACACCTATGATATGTTATGTTATCAGTAGAGTGTAAGGTATGGGGTGAGTGGTGACTGCACACCTATGTTATGTTATGTTATCAGTAGAGTGTAAGGTATGGGGTGAGTGGTGACTGCACACCTATGATATGTGATGTCATCAGTAGAGTGTAAGGTATGGGGTGAGTGGTGACTGCACACCTATGATATGTTATGTTAACAGTAGAGTGTAAGGTATGGGGTGAGTGGTGACTGCACACCTATGATATGTGATGTCATCAGTAGAGTGTAAGGTATGGGGTGAGTGGTGACTGCACATCTATGTTATGTTATGTTATCAGTAGTGTGTAAGGTACGAGGTGAGTGGTGATTGCAAACCTATGATATGTTGTGTTATCAGTAGAGTGTAAGGTATGGGGTGAGTGGTGACTGCACACCTATGATATGTGATGTCATCAGTAGAGTGTAAGGTATGGGGTGAGTGGTGACTGCACACCTATGTTATGTTATGTTATCAGTAGTGTGTAAGGTACGAGGTGAGTGGTGATTGCAAACCTATGATATGTTGTGTTATCAGTAGAGTGTAAGGTATGGGGTAAGTGGTAACTGCACACCTATGATATGTGATGTCATCAGTAGAGTGTAAGGTATGGGGTGAGTGGTGACAGCACACCTATGATATGTGATGTCATCAGTAGTATAAGGTACGAGGTGAGTGGTGACTGCAAACCTATTATATGTGATGTCATCAGTAGAGTGTAAGGTACGAGGTGAGTGGTGATTGCAAACCTATGATATGTTATGTTATCAGTAGAGTGTAAGGTATGGGGTGAGTGGTGACAGCACACCTATGATATGTTATGTTATCAGTAAAGTGTAAGGTATGGGGTGAGTGGTAACTGCACTCCTATGATATGTTATGTTATCAGTAGAGAGTAAGGTATGGGGTGAGTGGTGACAGCACACCTATGATATGTTATGTTATCAGTAGAGTGTAAGGTATGGGGTGAGTGGTGATTGCAAACCTATGATATGTTATGTTATCAGTAGAGTGTAAGGTATGGGGTGAGTGGTGATTGCAAACCTATGATATGTTATGTTATCAGTAGAGTGTAAGGTATGGGGTGAGTGGTGACTGCACACCTATGATATGTTATGTTATCAGTAGAGTGTAAGGTATGGGGTGAGTGGTAACTGCACACCTATGATATGTTATGTTATCAGTAGAGTGTAAGGTATGGGGTGAGTGGTGACCGCACACCTATGATATGTTATGTTATCAGTAGAGTGTAAGGTATGGGGTGAGTGGTGACTGCACACCTATGTTATGTTATGTTATCAGTAGAGTGTAAGGTATGGGGTGAGTTGTGACTGCACAGGTATGATATGTTATGTTATCAGTAGAGTGTAAGGTATTTTATTGAGTGGTGACAGCACACCTATGGTATGTGATATCATCAGTAGTGTAAGGTACGAGGTGAGTGGTGACTGCACACCTATGATATGTGATGTCATCAGTAGAGTGTGAGGTACGGGGTGAGTGGTGACTGCACACCTATGCTATGTGATGTGATCAGTAGTGTGAGATACGGGGTGAGTGGTGACTGCACACCTATGCTGTGATTTCATCAGTAGTGTGAGGTACGGGGTGAGTGGTGACTGCACACCTATGATATGTGATGTGATCAGTAGTGTGAGGTACGGGGTGAGTGGTGACTGCACACCTATGATATGTGATGTCATCAGTAGTGTGAGGTACGGGGTGAGTGGTGACTGCACACCAATGCTATGTGATGTGATCAGTAGTGTGAGGTACGGGGTGAGTGGTGACTGCACACCTATGATATGTGATGTGATCAGTAGTGTGTGAGGTACGGGGTGAGTGGTGACTGCACACCTATGCTATGTGATGTCATCAGTAGAGTGTGAGGTACGAGGTGAGAGGTGACTGCACACCTACGATATGTGATGTCATCAGTAGGGTGTAAGGTATGGGGTGAGTGGTGACTGCACACCTATAATATGTGATGTCATCAGTAGAGTGTAAGGTATGGGGTAAGTTGTAACTGCACACCTATGATATGTGATGTCATCAGTAGAGTGTAAGGTATGGGGTGAGTGGTGACAGCACACCTATGATATGTGATGTCATCAGTAGTATAAGGTACGAGGTGAGTGGTGACTGCACACCTATTATATGTGATGTCATCAGTAGAGTGTAAGGTACGAGGTGAGTGGTGATTGCAAACCTATGATGTGTTATGTTATCAGTAGAGTGTAAGGTATGGGGTGAGTGGTGACAGCACACCTATGATATGTTATGTTATCAGTAGAGTGTAAGGTATGGGGTGAGTGGTGATTGCAAACCTATGATATGTTATGTTATCAGTAGAGTGTAAGGTATGGGGTGAGTGGTGATTGCAAACCTATGATATGTTATGTTATCAGTAGAGTGTAAGGTATGGGGTGAGTGGTGACTGCACACCTATGATATGTTATGTTATCAGTAGAGTGTAAGTTATGGGGTGAGTGGTAACTGCACACCTATGATATGTTATGTTATCAGTAGAGTGTAAGGTATGGGGTGAGTGGTGACTGCACACCTATGATATGTTATGTTATCAGTAGAGTGTAAGGTATGGGGTGAGTGGTGACTGCACACCTATGTTATGTTATGTTATCAGTAGAGTGTAAGGTATGGGGTGAGTGGTGACAGCACACCTATGATATGTGATGTCATCAGTAGTATAAGGTACGAGGTGAGTGGTGACTGCACACCTATTATATGTGATGTCATCAGTAGAGTGTAAGGTACGAGGTGAGTGGTGATTGCAAACCTATGATGTGTTATGTTATCAGTAGAGTGTAAGGTATGGGGTGAGTGGTGACAGCACACCTATGATATGTTATGTTATCAGTAGAGTGTAAGGTATGGGGTGAGTGGTAACTGCACTCCTATGATATGTTATGTTATCAGTAGAGAGTAAGGTATGGGGTGAGTGGTAACAGCACACCTATGATATGTTATGTTATCAGTAGAGTGTAAGGTATGGGGTGAGTGGTGATTGCAAACCTATGATATGTTATGTTATCAGTAAAGTGTAAGGTATGGGGTGAGTGGTAACTGCACTCCTATGATATGTTATGTTATCAGTAGAGAGTAAGGTATGGGGTGAGTGGTGACAGCACACCTATGATATGTTATGTTATCAGTAGAGTGTAAGGTATGGGGTGAGTGGTGATTGCAAACCTATGATATGTTATGTTATCAGTAGAGTGTAAGGTATGGGGTGAGTGGTGATTGCAAACCTATGATATGTTATGTTATCAGTAGAGTGTAAGGTATGGGGTGAGTGGTGACTGCACACCTATGATATGTTATGTTATCAGTAGAGTGTAAGGTATGGGGTGAGTGGTAACTGCACACCTATGATATGTTATGTTATCAGTAGAGTGTAAGGTATGGGGTGAGTGGTGACTGCACACCTATGATATGTTATGTTATCAGTAGAGTGTAAGGTATGGGGTGAGTGGTGACTGCACACCTATGTTATGTTATGTTATCAGTAGAGTGTAAGGTATGGGGTGAGTGGTGACTGCACACCTATGATATGTGATGTCATCAGTAGAGTGTAAGGTATGGGGTGAGTGGTGACTGCACACCTATGATATGTTATGTTAACAGTAGAGTGTAAGGTATGGGGTGAGTGGTGACTGCACACCTATGTTATGTTATGTTATCAGTAGTGTGTAAGGTACGAGGTGAGTGGTGATTGCAAACCTATGATATGTTGTGTTATCAGTAGAGTGTAAGGTATGGGGTAAGTGGTAACTGCACACCTATGATATGTGATGTCATCAGTAGAGTGTAAGGTATGGGGTGAGTGGTGACAGCACACCTATGATATGTGATGTCATCAGTAGTATAAGGTACGAGGTGAGTGGTGACTGCAAACCTATTATATGTGATGTCATCAGTAGAGTGTAAGGTACGAGGTGAGTGGTGATTGCAAACCTATGATATGTTATGTTATCAGTAGAGTGTAAGGTATGGGGTGAGTGGTGACAGCACACCTATGATATGTTATGTTATCAGTAAAGTGTAAGGTATGGGGTGAGTGGTAACTGCACTCCTATGATATGTTATGTTATCAGTAGAGAGTAAGGTATGGGGTGAGTGGTGACAGCACACCTATGATATGTTATGTTATCAGTAGAGTGTAAGGTATGGGGTGAGTGGTGATTGCAAACCTATGATATGTTATGTTATCAGTAGAGTGTAAGGTATGGGGTGAGTGGTGATTGCAAACCTATGATATGTTATGTTATCAGTAGAGTGTAAGGTATGGGGTGAGTGGTGACTGCACACCTATGATATGTTATGTTATCAGTAGAGTGTAAGGTATGGGGTGAGTGGTAACTGCACACCTATGATATGTTATGTTATCAGTAGAGTGTAAGGTATGGGGTGAGTGGTGACCGCACACCTATGATATGTTATGTTATCAGTAGAGTGTAAGGTATGGGGTGAGTGGTGACTGCACACCTATGTTATGTTATGTTATCAGTAGAGTGTAAGGTATGGGGTGAGTTGTGACTGCACAGGTATGATATGTTATGTTATCAGTAGAGTGTAAGGTATTTTATTGAGTGGTGACAGCACACCTATGGTATGTGATATCATCAGTAGTGTAAGGTACGAGGTGAGTGGTGACTGCACACCTATGATATGTGATGTCATCAGTAGAGTGTGAGGTACGGGGTGAGTGGTGACTGCACACCTATGCTATGTGATGTGATCAGTAGTGTGAGATACGGGGTGAGTGGTGACTGCACACCTATGCTGTGATTTCATCAGTAGTGTGAGGTACGGGGTGAGTGGTGACTGCACACCTATGATATGTGATGTGATCAGTAGTGTGAGGTACGGGGTGAGTGGTGACTGCACACCTATGATATGTGATGTCATCAGTAGTGTGAGGTACGGGGTGAGTGGTGACTGCACACCAATGCTATGTGATGTGATCAGTAGTGTGAGGTACGGGGTGAGTGGTGACTGCACACCTATGATATGTGATGTGATCAGTAGTGTGTGAGGTACGGGGTGAGTGGTGACTGCAAACCTATGCTATGTGATGTCATCAGTAGAGTGTGAGGTACGAGGTGAGAGGTGACTGCACACCTACGATATGTGATGTCATCAGTAGGGTGTAAGGTATGGGGTGAGTGGTGACTGCACACCTATAATATGTGATGTCATCAGTAGAGTGTAAGGTATGGGGTAAGTGGTAACTGCACACCTATGATATGTGATGTCATCAGTAGAGTGTAAGGTATGGGGTGAGTGGTGACAGCACACCTATGATATGTGATGTCATCAGTAGTATAAGGTACGAGGTGAGTGGTGACTGCACACCTATTATATGTGATGTCATCAGTAGAGTGTAAGGTACGAGGTGAGTGGTGATTGCAAACCTATGATGTGTTATGTTATCAGTAGAGTGTAAGGTATGGGGTGAGTGGTGACAGCACACCTATGATATGTTATGTTATCAGTAGAGTGTAAGGTATGGGGTGAGTGGTGATTGCAAACCTATGATATGTTATGTTATCAGTAGAGTGTAAGGTATGGGGTGAGTGGTGATTGCAAACCTATGATATGTTATGTTATCAGTAGAGTGTAAGGTATGGGGTGAGTGGTGACTGCACACCTATGATATGTTATGTTATCAGTAGAGTGTAAGTTATGGGGTGAGTGGTAACTGCACACCTATGATATGTTATGTTATCAGTAGAGTGTAAGGTATGGGGTGAGTGGTGACTGCACACCTATGATATGTTATGTTATCAGTAGAGTGTAAGGTATGGGGTGAGTGGTGACTGCACACCTATGTTATGTTATGTTATCAGTAGAGTGTAAGGTATGGGGTGAGTGGTGACTGCACACCTATGATATGTTATGTTAACAGTAGAGTGTAAGGTGTGGGGTGAGTGGTGACTGCACACCTATGATATGTTATGTTATCAGTAGAGTGTAAGGTATGGGGTGAGTGGTGACTGCACACCTATGATATGTTATGTTATCAGTAGAGTGTAAGGTATGGGGTGAGTGGTGACTGCACACTTATGATATGTGATGTCATCAGTAGAGTGTAAGGTATGGGGTGAGTGGTGACTGCACACCTATGATATGTTATGTTAACAGTAGAGTGTAAGGTATGGGGTGAGTGGTGACTGCACACCTATGATATGTTATGTTATCAGTAGTGTGTAAGGTACGAGGTGAGTGGTGATTGCAAACCTATGATATGTTGTGTTATCAGTAGAGTGTAAGGTATGGGGTAAGTGGTAACTGCACACCTATGATATGTGATGTCATCAGTAGAGTGTAAGGTATGGGGTGAGTGGTGACAGCACACCTATGATATGTGATGTCATCAGTAGTATAAGGTACGAGGTGAGTGGTGACTGCACACCTATTATATGTGATGTCATCAGTAGAGTGTAAGGTACGAGGTGAGTGGTGATTGCAAACCTATGATATGTTATGTTATCAGTAGAGTGTAAGGTATGGGGTGAGTGGTGACAGCACACCTATGATATGTGATGTCATCAGTAGGGTGTAAGGTATGGGGTGAGTGGTAACTGCACTCCTATGATATGTTATGTTATCAGTAGAGAGTAAGGTATGGGGTGAGTGGTGACAGCACACCTATGATATGTTATGTTATCAGTAGAGTGTAAGGTATGGGGTGAGTGGTGACAGCACACCTATGATATGTTATGTTATCAGTAGAGTGTAAGGTATGGGGTGAGTGGTGATTGCAAACCTATGATATGTTATGTTATCAGTAGAGAGTAAGGTATGGGGTGAGTGGTGACAGCAAACCTATGATATGTTATGTTATCAGTAAAGTGTAAGGTATGGGGTGAGTGGTAACTGCACTCCTATGATATGTTATGTTATCAGTAGAGAGTAAGGTATGGGGTGAGTGGTGACAGCACACCTATGATATGTTATGTTATCAGTAGAGTGTAAGGTATGGGGTGAGTGGTGACAGCACACCTATGATATGTTATGTTATCAGTAGAGTGTAAGGTATGGGGTGAGTGGTGATTGCAAACCTATGATATGTTATGTTATCAGTAGAGTGTAAGGTATGGGGTGAGTGGTGATTGCAAACCTATGATATGTTATGTTATCAGTAGAGTGTAAGGTATGGGGTGAGTGGTGACTGCACACCTATGATATGTTATGTTATCAGTAGAGTGTAAGGTATGGGGTGAGTGGTAACTGCACACCTATGATATGTTATGTTATCAGTAGAGTGTAAGGTATGGGGTGAGTGGTGACTGCACACCTATGATATGTTATGTTATCAGTAGAGTGTAAGGTATGGGGTGAGTGGTGACTGCACACCTATGTTATGTTATGTTATCAGTAGAGTGTAAGGTATGGGGTGAGTGGTGACTGCACACCTATGATATGTGATGTCATCAGTAGAGTGTAAGGTATGGGGTGAGTGGTGACTGCACACCTATGATATGTTATGTTAACAGTAGAGTGTAAGGTATGGGGTGAGTGGTGACTGCACACCTATGATATGTTATGTTATCAGTAGAGTGTAAGGTATGGGGTGAGTGGTGACTGCACACCTATGTTATGTTATGTTATCAGTAGAGTGTAAGGTATGGGGTGAGTGGTGACTGCACACCTATGATATGTTATGTTAACAGTAGAGTGTAAGGTATGGGGTGAGTTGTGACTGCACAGGTATGATATGTTATGTTATCAGTAGAGTGTAAGGTATTTTATTGAGTGGTGACAGCACACCTATGGTATGTGATATCATCAGTAGTGTAAGGTACGAGGTGAGTGGTGACTGCACACCTATGATATGTGATGTCATCAGTAGAGTGAAAGGTACGAGGTGAGTGGTGACTGCACACCTATGATATGTGATGTCATCAGTAGAGTGTGCGGTACGGGGTGAGTGGTGACTGCACACCTATTATATGTGATGTCATCAGTAGAGTGAAAGGTACGAGGTGAGTGGTGACTGCACACCTATGATATGTGATGTCATCAGTAGAGTGTGCGGTACGGGGTGAGTGGTGACTGCACACCTATTATATGTGATGTCATCAGTAGAGTGAAAGGTACGAGGTGAGTGGTGACTGCACACCTATGCTATGTGATGTCATCAGTAGTGTGAGGTACGGGGTGAGTGGTGACTGCACACCTATTATATGTGATGTCATCAGTAGAGTGAAAGGTACGGGGTGAGTGGTGACTGCACACCTATTATATGTGATGTCATCAGTAGAGTGAAAGGTACGAGGTGAGTGGTGACTGCACACCTATTATATGTGATGTCATCAGTAGAGTGAAAGGTACGGGGTGAGTGGTGACTGCACACCTATTATATGTGATGTCATCAGTAGAGTGAAAGGTACGAGGTGAGTGGTGACTGCACACCTATTATATGTGATGTCATCAGTAGAGTGAAAGGTACGGGGTGAGTGGTGACTGCACACCTATTATATGTGATGTCATCAGTAGTGTGAGATACAGGGTGACTGGAGACTGCACACCTGTGATATGTGATGTCATCAGTAGTGTAAGGTACGGGATGAGTGGTGACTGCACACCTATGATATGTGATGTCATCAGTAGAGTGTAAGGTACGGGGTGAGTGGTGACTGCACACCTATGATATGTGATGTCATCAGTAGTGTGAGATACGGGGTGAGTGGTGACTGCACACCTATGCTATGTGATGTCATCAGTAGTGTGTGAGGTACCGGGTGAGTGGTGACTGCACACCTATGATATGTGATGTCATCAGTAGTGTGAGGTACGGGGTGAGTGGTGACTGCACACCTATAATATGTTATGTTATCAGTAGAGTGTAAGGTATGGGGTGAGTGGTGACTGCACACCTATGATATGTGATGTCATCAGTAGAGTGTGAGGTATGGGGTGGGTGGTGACTGCACACCTAAGCTATGTGATGTCATCAGTAGTGTGAGATACGGGGTGAGTGGTGACTGTACACCTATGAAATGTGATGTCATCAGTAGTGTGAGATAAGGGGTGAGTGGTGACTGCACACCTATGCTATGTGATGTCATCAGTAGTGTGAGGTACCGGGTGAGTGGTGACTGCACACCTATGATATGTGATGTCATCAGTAGTGTGAGGTACGGGGTGAGTGGTGACTGTACACCTATGAAATGTGATGTGATCAGTAGTGTGAGATACGGGGTGAGTGGTGACTGCACACCTATGATATGTGATATCATCAGTAGTGTGTGAGGTACCGGGTGAGTGGTGACTGCACACCTATGATATGTGATGTCATCAGTAGTGTGAGATACGGGGTGAGTGGTGACTGCACACCTATGCTATGTGATATCATCAGTAGTGTGTGAGGTACCGGGTGAGTGGTGACTGCACACCTATGATATGTGATGTCATCAGTAGTGTGAGATACGGGGTGAGTGGTGACTGCACACCTATGATATGTGATGTCATCAGTAGTGTGTGAGGTACCGGGTGAGTGGTGACTGCACACCTATGAAATGTGATGTGATCAGTAGTGTGAGATACGGGGTGAGTGGTGACTGCACACCTATGCTATGTGATATCATCAGTAGTGTGTGAGGTACCGGGTGAGTGGTGACTGCACACCTATGATATGTGATGTCATCAGTAGTGTGAGGTACGGGGTGAGTGGTGACTGCACACCTATGATATGTGATGTCATCAATAGTGTGAGGTACGGGGTGAGTGGTGACTGCACACCTATGATATGTGATGTCATCAATAGTGTGAGGTACGGGGTGAGTGGTGACTGCACACCTATGATATGTGATGTCATCAGTAGTGTGAGGTACCGGGTGAGTGGTGACTGCACACCTATGATATGTGATGTCATCAATAGTGTGAGGTACGGGGTGAGTGGTGACTGCACACTTATGATATGTGATGTCATCAATAGTGTGAGGTACGGGGTGAGTGGTGACTGCACACCTATGATATGTGATGTCATCAGTAGTGTGAGGTACGGGGTGAGTGGTGACTGCACACCTATGCTATGTGATGTCATCAGTAGTGTGTGAGGTACCGGGTGAGTGGTGACTGCACACCTATGATATGTGATGTCATCAATAGTGTGAGGTACCGGGTGAGTGGTGACTGCACACCTATGATATGTGATGTCATCAATAGTGTGAGGTATGGGGTGAGTGGTGACTGCACACCTATGATATGTGATGTCATCAGTAGTGTGAGGTACGGGGTGAGTGGTGACTGCACACCTATGATATGTGATGTCATCATTAGTGTGAGGTACCGGGTGAGTGGTGACTGGAAACTTATGATATGTGATGTGATCAGTAGTGTGAGAAATGGGGTGAGTGGTGACTGCACACCTATGCTATGTGATGTCTTCAGTAGTGTGAGGTACGGGGTGAGTGGTGACTGCACACCTATGATATGTGATGTGATCAGTAGTGTGAGAAATGGGGTGAGTGGTGACTGCACACCTATGCTATGTGATGTCTTCAGTAGTGTGAGGTACGGGGTGAGTGGTGACTGCACACCTATGCTATGTGATGTCATCAGTAGTGTGTGAGGTACCGGGTGAGTGGTGACTGCACACCTATGATATGTGATGTCATCATTAGTGTGAGGTACCGGGTGAGTGGTGACTGCACACCTATGATATGTGATGTGATCAGTAGTGTGAGAAATGGGGTGAGTGGTGACTGCACACCTATGCTATGTGATGTCTTCAGTAGTGTGAGGTACGGGGTGAGTGGTGACTGCACACCTATGCTATGTGATGTCATCAGTAGTGTGTGAGGTACGGGGTGAGTGGTGACTGCACACCTATGATATGTGATGTCATCAGTAGTGTGAGGTACGGGGTGAGTGGTGACTGCACACCTATGATATGTGATGTCATCAGTAGTGTGAGATACGGGGTAGTGGTGACTGCACACCTATGCTATGTGATGTCATCAGTAGTGTGAGGTATGGGGTGAGTGGTGACTGCACACCTATGATATGTGATGTGATCAGTAGTGTGAGAAATGGGGTGAGTGGTGACTGCACACCTATGCTATGTGATGTCTTCAGTAGTGTGAGGTACGGGGTGAGTGGTGACTGCACACCTATGCTATGTGATGTCATCAGTAGTGTGTGAGGTACGGGGTGAGTGGTGACTGCACACCTATGATATGTGATGTCATCAGTAGTGTGAGGTACGGGGTGAGTGGTGACTGCACACCTATGATATGTGATGTGATCAGTAGTGTGAGATACGGGGTAGTGGTGACTGCACACCTATGCTATGTGATGTCATCAGTAGTGTGTGAGGTACGGGGTGAGTGGTGACTGCACACCTATGATATGTGATGTCATCAGTAGTGTGAGGTATGGGGTGAGTGGTGACTGCACACCTATGATATGTGATGTGATCAGTAGTGTGAGATACGGGGTAGTGGTGACTGCACACCTATGCTATGTGATGTCATCAGTAGTGTGTGAGGTACCGGGTGAGTGGTGACTGCACACCTATGATACGTGATGTCATCAGTAGTGTGAGATACGGGGTAGTGGTGACTGCACACCTATGCTATGTGATGTGATCAGTAGTGTGAGATACGGGGTAGTGGTGACTGCACACCTATGCTATGTGATGTCATCAGTAGTGTGAGATACGGGGTAGTGGTGACTGCACACCTATGATATGTGATGTGATCAGTAGTGTGAGATACGGGGTAGTGGTGACTGCACACCTATGCTATGTGATGTCATCAGTAGTGTGTGAGGTACCGGGTGAGTGGTGACTGCACACCTATGATATGTGATGTCATCAGTAGTGTGAGGTACCGGGTGAGTGGTGACTGCACACCTATGCTATGTGATGTCATCAGTAGTGTGAGATACGGGGTGAGTGGTGACTGCACACCTATGCTATGTGATGTCACCAGTAGTGTGTGAGGTACCGGGTGAGTGGTGACTGCACACCTATGCTATGTGATGTCATCAGTAGTGTGAGGTACGGGGTGAGTGGTGACTACACACCTATGCTATGTGATGTCATCAGTAGTGTGTGAGGTACCGGGTGAGTGGTGACTGCACACCTATGCTATGTGATGTCATCAGTAGTGTGAGATACGGGGTGAGTGGTGACTGCACACCTATGCTATGTGATGTCACCAGTAGTGTGTGAGGTACCGGGTGAGTGGTGACTGCACACCTATGATATGTGATGTCATCAGTAGTGTGAGGTACGGGGTGAGTGGTGACTGCACACCTATGCTATGTGATGTGATCAGTAGTGTGAGATACGGGGTGAGTGGTGACTGCACACCTATGCTATGTGATGTCATCAGTAGTGTGAGATACGGGGTGAGTGGTGACTGCACACCTATGCTATGTGATGTCATCAGTAGTGTGAGATACGGGGTGAGTGGTGACTGCACACCTATGCTATGTGATGTCATCAGTAGTGTGAGATACGGGGTGAGTGGTGACTGCACACCTATGCTATGTGATGTCATCAGTAGTGTGAGGTACGGGGTGAGTGGTGACTGCACACCTATGCTATGTGATGTCATCAGTAGTGTGAGATACGGGGTGAGTGGTGACTGCACACCTATGCTATGTGATGTCATCAGTAGTGTGAGATACGGGGTGAGTGGTGACTGCACACCTATGCTATGTGATGTCATCAGTAGTGTGAGATACGGGGTGAGTGGTGACTGCACACCTATGCTATGTGATGTCATCAGTAGTGTGAGATACGGGGTGAGTGGTGACTGCACACCTATGCTATGTGATGTCATCAGTAGTGTGAGATACGGGGTGAGTGGTGACTGCACACCTATGCTATGTGATGTCATCAGTAGTGTGAGGTACGGGGTGAGTGGTGACTGCACACCTATGCTATGTGATGTCATCAGTAGTGTGAGGTACGGGGTGAGTGGTGACTGCACACCTATGCTATGTGATGTCATCAGTAGTGTGAGATACGGGGTGAGTGGTGACTGCACACCTATGCTATGTGATGTCATCAGTAGTGTGAGGTACGGGGTGAGTGGTGACTGCACACCTATGCTATGTGATGTGATCAGTAGTGTGAGATACGGGGTGAGTGGTGACTGCACACCTATGCTATGTGATGTCATCAGTAGTGTGAGATACGGGGTGAGTGGTGACTGCACACCTATGCTATGTGATGTCATCAGTAGTGTGAGATACGGGGTGAGTGGTGACTGCACACCTATGCTATGTGATGTCATCAGTAGTGTGAGATACGGGGTGAGTGGTGACTGCACACCTATGATATGTGATGTCATCAGTAGAGTGAAAGGTACGGGGTGAGTGGTGACTGCACACCTATGATATGTGATGTCATCAGTAGTGTGAGATACGGGGTGAGTGGTGACTGCACACCTATGCTATGTGATGTCATCAGTAGTGTGAGATACGGGGTGAGTGGTGACTGCACACCTATGCTATGTGATGTCATCAGTAGTGTGAGGTACGGGGTGAGTGGTGACTACACACCTATGCTATGTGATGTCATCAGTAGTGTGAGATACGGGGTGAGTGGTGACTGCACACCTATGATATGTGATGTCATCAGTAGAGTGAAAGGTACGGGGTGAGTGGTGACTGCACACCTATGCTATGTGATGTCATCAGTAGTGTGAGATACGGGGTGAGTGGTGACTGCACACCTATGATATGTGATGTCATCAGTAGAGTGAAAGGTACGGGGTGAGTGGTGACTGCACACCTATGCTATTTGATGTCATCAGTAGTGTGAGATACGGGGTGAGTGGTGACTGCACACCTATGATATGTGATGTCATCAGTAGAGTGAAAGGTACGGGGTGAGTGGTGACTGCACACCTATGATATGTGATGTCATCAGTAGTGTAAGGTAAGAGGTGAGTGGTGACTGCACACCTATGATATGTGATGTCATCAGTAGTGTAAGGTAAGAGGTGAGTGGTGACTGCACACCTATGCTATGTGATGTCATCAATAGTGTGAGATACGGGGTGAGTGGTGACTGCACACCTATGATATGTGATGTCATCAGTAGAGTGAAAGGTACGGGGTGAGTGGTGACTGCACACCTATGATATGTGATGTCATCAGTAGTGTAAGGTAAGAGGTGAGTGGTGACTGCACACCTATGCTATGTGATGTCATCAGTAGTGTGAGATACGGGGTGAGTGGTGACTGCACACCTATGATATGTGATGTGATCAGTAGTGTGAGGTACGGGGTGAGTGGTGACTGCACACCTATGCTATGTGATGTCATCAGTAGTGTGAGATACGGGGTGAGTGGTGACTGCACACCTATGCTATGTGATGTCATCAGTAGTGTGAGGTACGGGGTGAGTGGTGACTGCACACCTATGCTATGTGATGTGATCAGTAGTGTGAGGTACGGGGTGAGTGGTGACTGCACACCTATGCTATGTGATGTGATCAGTAGTGTGAGGTACGGGGTGAGTGGTGACTACACACCTATGATATGTGATGTCATCAGTAGTGTGAGGTACGGGGTGAGTGGTGACTGCACACCTATGCTATGTGATGTCATCAGTAGTGTGAGATACGGGGTGAGTGGTGACTACACACCTATGATATGTGATGTCATCAATAGTGTGAGGTACGGGGTGAGTGGTGACTGCACACCTATGATATGTGATGTCATCAGTAGTGTGAGGTACGGGGTGAGTGGTGACTGCACACCTATGATATGTGATGTCATCAGTAGTGTGTGAGGTACGGGGTGAGTGGTGACTGCACACCTATGCTATGTGATGTCATCAATAGTGTGAGGTACGGGGAGAGTGGTGACTGCACACCTATGATATGTGATGTCATCAGTAGTGTGAGGTATGGGGTGAGTGGTGATTGCACTCCTATGCTATGTGATGTCATCAATAGTGTGAGGTACGGGGAGAGTGGTGACTGCACACCTATGATATGTGATGTCATCAGTAGTGTGAGGTACGGGGTGAGTGGTGACTGCACACCTATGATATGTGATGTCATCAGTAGTGTGTGAGGTATGGGGTGATTGGTGACTTCACACCTATGATATGTCATGTCATCAATAGAGTTTGAGGTATGGGGTGAGTGGTGACTGCACACCTATGATATGTTATGTTATCAGTAGAGTGTAAGGTATGGGGTGAGTGGTGATTGCAAACCTATGATATGTTATGTTATCAGTAGAGTGTAAGGTATGGGGTGAGTGGTGATTGCAAACCTATGATATGTTATGTTATCAGTAGAGTGTAAGGTATGGGGTGAGTGGTGACTGCACACATATGATATGTGATGTCATCAGTAGTGTGTGAGGTATGGGGTGATTGGTGACTTCACACCTATGATATGTCATGTCATCAATAGAGTTTGAGGTATGGGGTGAGTGGTGACAGCACACCTATGATATGTTATGTTATCAGTAGAGTGTAAGGTATGGGGTGAGTGGTGACTGCACACCTATGTTATGTTATGTTATCAGTAGAGTGTAAGGTATGGGGTGAGTGGTGACTGCACACCTATGATATGTTATGTTAACAGTAGAGTGTAAGGTGTGGGGTGAGTGGTGACTGCACACCTATGATATGTTATGTTATCAGTAGAGTGTAAGGTATGGGGTGAGTGGTGACTGCACACCTATGATATGTTATGTTATCAGTAGAGTGTAAGGTATGGGGTGAGTGGTGACTGCACACCTATGATATGTGATGTCATCAGTAGAGTGTAAGGTATGGGGTGAGTGGTGACTGCACACCTATGATATGTTATGTTAACAGTAGAGTGTAAGGTATGGGGTGAGTGGTGACTGCACACCTATGATATGTTATGTTATCAGTAGTGTGTAAGGTACGAGGTGAGTGGTGATTGCAAACCTATGATATGTTGGGTTATCAGTAGAGTGTAAGGTATGGGGTAAGTGGTAACTGCACACCTATGATATGTGATGTCATCAGTAGAGTGTAAGGTATGGGGTGAGTGGTGACAGCACACCTATGATATGTGATGTCATCAGTAGTATAAGGTACGAGGTGAGTGGTGACTGCACACCTATTATATGTGATGTCATCAGTAGAGTGTAAGGTACGAGGTGAGTGGTGATTGCAAACCTATGATATGTTATGTTATCAGTAGAGTGTAAGGTATGGGGTGAGTGGTGACAGCACACCTATGATATGTGATGTCATCAGTAGGGTGTAAGGTATGGGGTGAGTGGTAACTGCACTCCTATGATATGTTATGTTATCAGTAGAGAGTAAGGTATGGGGTGAGTGGTGACAGCACACCTATGATATGTTATGTTATCAGTAGAGTGTAAGGTATGGGGTGAGTGGTGACAGCACACCTATGATATGTTATGTTATCAGTAGAGTGTAAGGTATGGGGTGAGTGGTGATTGCAAACCTATGATATGTTATGTTATCAGTAGAGAGTAAGGTATGGGGTGAGTGGTGACAGCACACCTATGATATGTTATGTTATCAGTAAAGTGTAAGGTATGGGGTGAGTGGTAACTGCACTCCTATGATATGTTATGTTATCAGTAGAGAGTAAGGTATGGGGTGAGTGGTGACAGCACACCTATGATATGTTATGTTATCAGTAGAGTGTAAGGTATGGGGTGAGTGGTGACAGCACACCTATGATATGTTATGTTATCAGTAGAGTGTAAGGTATGGGGTGAGTGGTGATTGCAAACCTATGATATGTTATGTTATCAGTAGAGTGTAAGGTATGGGGTGAGTGGTGATTGCAAACCTATGATATGTTATGTTATCAGTAGAGTGTAAGGTATGGGGTGAGTGGTGACTGCACACCTATGATATGTTATGTTATCAGTAGAGTGTAATGTATGGGGTGAGTGGTAACTGCACACCTATGATATGTTATGTTATCAGTAGAGTGTAAGGTATGGGGTGAGTGGTGACTGCACACCTATGATATGTTATGTTATCAGTAGAGTGTAAGGTATGGGGTGAGTGGTGACTGCACACATATGATATGTGATGTCATCAGTAGTGTGTGAGGTATGGGGTGATTGGTGACTTCACACCTATGATATGTCATGTCATCAATAGAGTTTGAGGTATGGGGTGAGTGGTGACAGCACACCTATGATATGTTATGTTATCAGTAGAGTGTAAGGTATGGGGTGAGTGGTGACTGCACACCTATGTTATGTTATGTTATCAGTAGAGTGTAAGGTATGGGGTGAGTGGTGACTGCACACCTATGATATGTTATGTTAACAGTAGAGTGTAAGGTGTGGGGTGAGTGGTGACTGCACACCTATGATATGTTATGTTATCAGTAGAGTGTAAGGTATGGGGTGAGTGGTGACTGCACACCTATGATATGTTATGTTATCAGTAGAGTGTAAGGTATGGGGTGAGTGGTGACTGCACACCTATGATATGTGATGTCATCAGTAGAGTGTAAGGTATGGGGTGAGTGGTGACTGCACACCTATGATATGTTATGTTAACAGTAGAGTGTAAGGTATGGGGTGAGTGGTGACTGCACACCTATGATATGTTATGTTATCAGTAGTGTGTAAGGTACGAGGTGAGTGGTGATTGCAAACCTATGATATGTTGGGTTATCAGTAGAGTGTAAGGTATGGGGTAAGTGGTAACTGCACACCTATGATATGTGATGTCATCAGTAGAGTGTAAGGTATGGGGTGAGTGGTGACAGCACACCTATGATATGTGATGTCATCAGTAGTATAAGGTACGAGGTGAGTGGTGACTGCACACCTATTATATGTGATGTCATCAGTAGAGTGTAAGGTACGAGGTGAGTGGTGATTGCAAACCTATGATATGTTATGTTATCAGTAGAGTGTAAGGTATGGGGTGAGTGGTGACAGCACACCTATGATATGTGATGTCATCAGTAGGGTGTAAGGTATGGGGTGAGTGGTAACTGCACTCCTATGATATGTTATGTTATCAGTAGAGAGTAAGGTATGGGGTGAGTGGTGACAGCACACCTATGATATGTTATGTTATCAGTAGAGTGTAAGGTATGGGGTGAGTGGTGACAGCACACCTATGATATGTTATGTTATCAGTAGAGTGTAAGGTATGGGGTGAGTGGTGATTGCAAACCTATGATATGTTATGTTATCAGTAGAGAGTAAGGTATGGGGTGAGTGGTGACAGCACACCTATGATATGTTATGTTATCAGTAAAGTGTAAGGTATGGGGTGAGTGGTAACTGCACTCCTATGATATGTTATGTTATCAGTAGAGAGTAAGGTATGGGGTGAGTGGTGACAGCACACCTATGATATGTTATGTTATCAGTAGAGTGTAAGGTATGGGGTGAGTGGTGACAGCACACCTATGATATGTTATGTTATCAGTAGAGTGTAAGGTATGGGGTGAGTGGTGATTGCAAACCTATGATATGTTATGTTATCAGTAGAGTGTAAGGTATGGGGTGAGTGGTGATTGCAAACCTATGATATGTTATGTTATCAGTAGAGTGTAAGGTATGGGGTGAGTGGTGACTGCACACCTATGATATGTTATGTTATCAGTAGAGTGTAAGGTATGGGGTGAGTGGTAACTGCACACCTATGATATGTTATGTTATCAGTAGAGTGTAAGGTATGGGGTGAGTGGTGACTGCACACCTATGATATGTTATGTTATCAGTAGAGTGTAAGGTATGGGGTGAGTGGTGACTGCACACCTATGTTATGTTATGTTATCAGTAGAGTGTAAGGTATGGGGTGAGTGGTGACTGCACACCTATGATATGTGATGTCATCAGTAGAGTGTAAGGTATGGGGTGAGTGGTGACTGCACACCTATGATATGTTATGTTAACAGTAGAGTGTAAGGTATGGGGTGAGTGGTGACTGCACACCTATGATATGTTATGTTATCAGTAGAGTGTAAGGTATGGGGTGAGTGGTGACTGCACACCTATGTTATGTTATGTTATCAGTAGAGTGTAAGGTATGGGGTGAGTGGTGACTGCACACCTATGATATGTTATGTTAACAGTAGAGTGTAAGGTATGGGGTGAGTTGTGACTGCACAGGTATGATATGTTATGTTATCAGTAGAGTGTAAGGTATTTTATTGAGTGGTGACAGCACACCTATGGTATGTGATATCATCAGTAGTGTAAGGTACGAGGTGAGTGGTGACTGCACACCTATGATATGTGATGTCATCAGTAGAGTGAAAGGTACGAGGTGAGTGGTGACTGCACACCTATGATATGTGATGTCATCAGTAGAGTGTGCGGTACGGGGTGAGTGGTGACTGCACACCTATTATATGTGATGTCATCAGTAGAGTGAAAGGTACGAGGTGAGTGGTGACTGCACACCTATGATATGTGATGTCATCAGTAGAGTGTGCGGTACGGGGTGAGTGGTGACTGCACACCTATTATATGTGATGTCATCAGTAGAGTGAAAGGTACGAGGTGAGTGGTGACTGCACACCTATGCTATGTGATGTCATCAGTAGTGTGAGGTACGGGGTGAGTGGTGACTGCACACCTATTATATGTGATGTCATCAGTAGAGTGAAAGGTACGGGGTGAGTGGTGACTGCACACCTATTATATGTGATGTCATCAGTAGAGTGAAAGGTACGAGGTGAGTGGTGACTGCACACCTATTATATGTGATGTCATCAGTAGAGTGAAAGGTACGAGGTGAGTGGTGACTGCACACCTATTATATGTGATGTCATCAGTAGAGTGAAAGGTACGGGGTGAGTGGTGACTGCACACCTATTATATGTGATGTCATCAGTAGTGTGAGATACAGGGTGACTGGAGACTGCACACCTGTGATATGTGATGTCATCAGTAGTGTAAGGTACGGGATGAGTGGTGACTGCACACCTATGATATGTGATGTCATCAGTAGTGTGAGATACGGGGTGAGTGGTGACTGCACACCTATGCTATGTGATGTCATCAGTAGTGTGTGAGGTACCGGGTGAGTGGTGACTGCACACCTATGATATGTGATGTCATCAGTAGTGTGAGGTACGGGGTGAGTGGTGACTGCACACCTATGCTATGTGATGTCATCAGTAGTGTGAGGTACGGGGTGAGTGGTGACTGCACACCTATGATATGTGATGTCATCAGTAGTGTGTGAGGTACCGGGTGAGTGGTGACTGCACACCTATGCTATGTGATGTCATCAGTAGTGTGTAAGGTACGGGGTGAGTGGTGACTGCACACCTATGATATGTGATGTCATCAGTAGTGTGAGATACGGGGTGAGTGGTGACTGCACACCTATGCTATGTGATGTCATCAGTAGTGTGTGAGGTACCGGGTGAGTGGTGACTGCACACCTATGATATGTGATGTCATCAGTAGTGTGAGGTACCGGGTGAGTGGTGACTGCACACCTATGCTATGTGATGTCATCAATAGTGTGAGGTACGGGGTGAGTGGTGACTGCACACCTATGCTATGTGATGTTATCAGTAGAGTGTAAGGTATGGGGTGAGTGGTGACTGCACACCTATAATATGTTATGTTATCAGTAGAGTGTAAGGTATGGGGTGAGTGGTGACTGCACACCTATGATATGTGATGTCATCAGTAGAGTGTAAGGTATGGGGTGAGTGGTGACTGCACACCTATGATATGTGATGTCATCAGTAGAGTGTGAGGTACGGGGTGGGTGGTGACTGCACACCTAAGCTATGTGATGTCATCAGTAGTGTGAGGTACGGGGTGAGTGGTGACTGTACACCTATGAAATGTGATGTCATCAGTAGTGTGAGATACGGGGTGAGTGGTGACTGCACACCTATGCTATGTGATATCATCAGTAGTGTGTGAGGTACGGGGTGAGTGGTGACTGTACACCTATGATATGTGATGTCATCAGTAGTGTGAGGTACGGGGTGAGTGGTGACTGCACACCTAAGCTATGTGATGTCATCAGTAGTGTGAGGTACGGGGTGAGTGGTGACTGTACACCTATGAAATGTGATGTGATCAGTAGTGTGAGATACGGGGTGAGTGGTGACTGCACACCTATGATATGTGATATCATCAGTAGTGTGAGATACGGGGTGAGTGGTGACTGCACACCTATGATATGTGATATCATCAGTAGTGTGAGGTACCGGGTGAGTGGTGACTGCACACCTATGCTATGTGATATCATCAGTAGTGTGTGAGGTACCGGGTGAGTGGTGACTGCACACCTATGATATGTGATATCATCAATAGTGTGAGATACGGGGTGAGTGGTGACTGCACACCTATGATATGTGATATCATCAGTAGTGTGAGGTACCGGGTGAGTGGTGACTGCACACCTATGCTATGTGATATCATCAGTAGTGTGTGAGGTACCGGGTGAGTGGTGACTGCACACCTATGATATGTGATATCATCAATAGTGTGAGATACGGGGTGAGTGGTGACTGCACACCTATGCTATGTGATATCATCAGTAGTGTGTGAGGTACCGGGTGAGTGGTGACTGCACACCTATGATATGTGATATCATCAATAGTGTGAGATACGGGGTGAGTGGTGACTGCACACCTATGCTATGTGATGTCATCAATAGTGTGAGGTACCGGGTGAGTGGTGACTGCACACCTATGATATGTGATATCATCAGTAGTGTGAGATACGGGGTGAGTGGTGACTGCACACCTATGCTATGTGATGTCATCAATAGTGTGAGGTACGGGGTGAGTGGTGACTGCACACCTATGCTATGTGATGTCATCAGTAGTGTGAGGTACCGGGTGAGTGGTGACTGCACACCTATGATATGTGATGTCATCAGTAGTGTGAGATACGGGGTGAGTGGTGACTGCACACCTATGCTATGTGATGTCATCAGTAGTGTGAGGTACCGGGTGAGTGGTGACTGCACACCTATGATATGTGATGTCATCAGTAGTGTGAGATACGGGGTGAGTGGTGACTGCACACCTATGCTATGTGATATCATCAGTAGTGTGTGAGGTACCGGGTGAGTGGTGACTGCACACCTATGATATGTGATATCATCAATAGTGTGAGATACGGGGTGAGTGGTGACTGCACACCTATGCTATGTGATGTCATCAATAGTGTGAGGTACCGGGTGAGTGGTGACTGCACACCTATGATATGTGATATCATCAGTAGTGTGAGATACGGGGTGAGTGGTGACTGCACACCTATGCTATGTGATATCATCAGTAGTGTGTGAGGTACCGGGTGAGTGGTGACTGCACACCTATGATATGTGATGTCATCAGTAGTGTGAGATACGGGGTGAGTGGTGACTGCACACCTATGCTATGTGATATCATCAGTAGTGTGTGAGGTACCGGGTGAGTGGTGACTGCACACCTATGATATGTGATATCATCAATAGTGTGAGATACGGGGTGAGTGGTGACTGCACACCTATGCTATGTGATGTCATCAATAGTGTGAGGTACCGGGTGAGTGGTGACTGCACACCTATGATATGTGATGTCATCAGTAGTGTGAGGTACGGGGTGAGTGGTGACTGCACACCTATGCTATGTGATGTCATCAGTAGTGTGAGGTACCGGGTGAGTGGTGACTGCACACCTATGCTATGTGATATCATCAGTAGTGTGTGAGGTACCGGGTGAGTGGTAACTGCACACCTATGAAATGTGATGTCATCAGTAGTGTGAGGTACCGGGTGAGTGGTGACTGCACACCTATGAAATGTGATGTGATCAGTAGTGTGAGATACGGGGTGAGTGGTGACTGCACACCTATGATATGTGATGTCATCAGTAGTGTGAGGTACCGGGTGAGTGGTGACTGCACACCTATGATATGTGATGTCATCAGTAGTGTGAGGTACGGGGTGAGTGGTGACTGCACACCTATGATATGTGATGTCATCAGTAGTGTGAGGTACGGGGTGAGTGGTGACTGCACACCTATGATATGTGATGTCATCAGTAGTGTGAGGTACCGGGTGAGTGGTGACTGCACACCTATGATATGTGATGTCATCAGTAGTGTGAGGTACGGGGTGAGTGGTGACTGCACACCTATGATATGTGATGTCATCAGTAGTGTGAGGTACCGGGTGAGTGGTGACTGCACACCTATGAAATGTGATGTGATCAGTAGTGTGAGGTACGGGGTGAGTGGTGACTGCACACCTATGATATGTGATGTCATCAGTAGTGTGAGGTACCGGGTGAGTGGTGACTGCACACCTATGATATGTGATGTCATCAGTAGTGTGAGGTACCGGGTGAGTGGTGACTGCACACCTATGAAATGTGATGTGATCAGTAGTGTGAGATACGGGGTGAGTGGTGACTGCACACCTATGCTATGTGATATCATCAGTAGTGTGTGAGGTACCGGGTGAGTGGTGACTGCACACCTATGATATGTGATGTCATCAGTAGTGTGAGGTACCGGGTGAGTGGTGACTGCACACCTATGATATGTGATGTCATCAATAGTGTGAGGTACGGGGTGAGTGGTGACTGCACACCTATGATATGTGATGTCATCAATAGTGTGAGGTACGGGGTGAGTGGTGACTGCACACCTATGATATGTGATGTCATCAGTAGTGTGAGGTACCGGGTGAGTGGTGACTGCACACCTATGATATGTGATGTCATCAATAGTGTGAGGTACGGGGTGAGTGGTGACTGCACACCTATGCTATGTGATGTCATCAATAGTGTGAGGTACGGGGTGAGTGGTGACTGCACACCTATGATATGTGATGTCATCAATAGTGTGAGGTACGGGGTGAGTGGTGACTGCACACCTATGATATGTGATGTCATCAGTAGTGTGAGGTACCGGGTGAGTGGTGACTGCACACCTATGATATGTGATGTCATCAATAGTGTGAGGTACGGGGTGAGTGGTGACTGCACACCTATGCTATGTGATGTCATCAATAGTGTGAGGTACGGGGTGAGTGGTGACTGCACACCTATGATATGTGATGTCATCAGTAGTGTGAGGTACGGGGTGAGTGGTGACTGCACACCTATGATATGTGATGTCATCAGTAGTGTGAGGTACGGGGTGAGTGATGACTGCACACCTATGATATGTGATGTCATCAGTAGAGTGTGAGGTACCGGGTGAGTGGTGACTGCACACCTATGATATGTGATGTGATCAGTAGTGTGAGAAATGGGGTGAGTGGTGACTGCACACCTATGCTATGTGATGTCTTCAGTAGTGTGAGGTACGGGGTGAGTGGTGACTGCACACCTATGATATGTGATGTCATCAGTAGTGTGTGAGGTACCGGGTGAGTGGTGACTGCACACCTATGATATGTGATGTCATCAGTAGTGTGAGGTACCGGGTGAGTGGTGACTGCACACCTATGATATGTGATGTCATCAGTAGTGTGAGGTACGGGGTGAGTGGTGACTGCACACCTATGCTATGTGATGTGATCAGTAGTGTGAGATACGGGGTGAGTGGTGACTGCACACCTATGATATGTGATGTGATCAGTAGTGTGAGATACGGGGTGAGTGTTGACTGCACACCTATGATATGTGATGTCATCAGTAGTGTGAGGTACGGGGTGAGTGGTGACTGCACACCTATGCTATGTGATGTCATCAGTAGTGTGAGGTACGGGGTGAGTGGTGACTGCACACCTATGATATGTGATGTCATCAGTAGTGTGAGGTACGGGGTGAGTGATGACTGCACACCTATGATATGTGATGTCATCAGTAGAGTGTGAGGTACCGGGTGAGTGGTGACTGCACACCTATGATATGTGATGTGATCAGTAGTGTGAGAAATGGGGTGAGTGGTGACTGCACACCTATGCTATGTGATGTCTTCAGTAGTGTGAGGTACGGGGTGAGTGGTGACTGCACACCTATGCTATGTGATGTCATCAGTAGTGTGTGAGGTACCGGGTGAGTGGTGACTGCACACCTATGATATGTGATGTCATCAGTAGTGTGAGGTACCGGGTGAGTGGTGACTGCACACCTATGATATGTGATGTGATCAGTAGTGTGAGATACGGGGTGAGTGGTGACTGCACACCTATGCTATGTGATGTTATCAATAGTGTAAGGTACGGGGTGAGTGGTGACTGCACACCTATGATATGTGATGTCATCAGTAGTGTGAGGTACGGGGTGAGTGGTGACTGCACACCTATGATATGTGATGTCATCAGTAGTGTGAGGTACGGGGTGAGTGGTGACTGCACATCTATGATATGTGATGTCATCAGTAGTGTGAGGTACCGGGTGAGTGGTGACTGCACACCTATGATATGTGATGTCATCAGTAGTGTGAGGTACGGGGTGAGTGGTGACTGCACACCTATGATATGTGATGTCATCAGTAGTGTGAGGTACGGGGTGAGTGGTGACTGCACACCTATGATATGTGATGTCATCAGTAGTGTGAGGTACGGGGTGAGTGGTGACTACACACCTATGCTATGTGATGTCATCAGTAGTGTGAGGTACGGGGTGAGTGGTGACTACACACCTATGATATGTGATGTCATCAGTAGTGTGAGGTACGGGGTGAGTGGTGACTACACACCTATGATATGTGATGTCATCAGTAGTGTGAGGTACGGGGTGAGTGGTGACTACACACCTATGATATGTGATGTCATCAGTAGTGTGAGGTACGGGGTGAGTGGTGACTACACACCTATGCTATGTGATGTCATCAGTAGTGTGAGGTACGGGGTGAGTGGTGACTGCACACCTATGATATGTGATGTCATCAGTAGTGTGAGGTACGGGGTGAGTGGTGACTGCACACCTATGCTATGTGATGTCATCAGTAGTGTGAGATACGGGGTGAGTGGTGATTGCACACCTATGCTATGTGATGTCATCAATAGTGTGAGGTACGGGGAGAGTGGTGACTGCACACCTATGATATGTGATGTCATCAGTAGTGTGAGGTACGGGGTGAGTGGTGACTGCACACCTATGCTATGTGATGTCATCAGTAGTGTGAGGTACGGGGTGAGTGGTGACTGCACACCTATGATATGTGATGTCATCAGTAGTGTGTGAGGTATGGGGTGATTGGTGACTTCACACCTATGATATGTCATGTCATCAATAGAGTTTGAGGTATGGGGTGAGTGGTGACTGCACACCTGTGACATTTGATGTCATCAGTAGTGTGAGATACAGGGTGACTGGAGACTGCACACCTATGATATGTGATGTCATAAGTAGTGTGAGGTACGGGGTGAATGGTGACTGCACACCTACGATATGTGATGTGATCAGTAGTGTGAGATACGGGGTGAGTGGTGACTGCACACCTATGATATGTGATGTTATCAGTAGTGTGAGGTACCGGGTGAGTGGTGACTGCACACCTATGCTATGTGATGTGATCAGTTGTGTGAGGTACGGGGTGAGTGGTGACTGCACACCTATGATATGTGATGTGATCAGTAGTGTGAGATACGGGGTGAGTGGTGACTGCACACCTATGATATGTGATGTGATCAGTAGTGTGAGGTACCGGGTGAGTGGTGACTGCACACCTATGCTATGTGATGTCATCAGTAGTGTGAGGTACGGGGTGAGTGGTGACTGCACACCTATGATATGTGATGTGATCAGTAGTGTGAGATACGGTGTGAGTGGTGACTGCACACCTATGATATGTGATGTGATCAGTAGTGTGAGGTACCGGGTGAGTGGTGACTGCACACCTATGCTATGTGATGTGATCAGTTGTGTGAGGTACGGGGTGAGTGGTGACTGCACACCTATGATATGTGATGTGATCAGTAGTGTGAGATACGGGGTGAGTGGTGACTGCACACCTATGATATGTGATGTGATCAGTAGTGTGAGGTACCGGGTGAGTGGTGACTGCACACCTATGCTATGTGATGTGATCAGTTGTGTGAGGTACGGGGTGAGTGGTGACTGCACACCTATGATATGTGATGTGATCAGTAGTGTGAGATACGGTGTGAGTGGTGACTGCACACCTATGATATGTGATGTCATCAGTAGTGTGAGGTACCGGGTGAGTGGTGACTGCACACCTATGATATGTGATGTCATCAATAGTGTGAGGTACGGGGTGAGTGGTGACTGCACACCTATGATATGTGATGTCATCAGTAGTGTGAGGTACCGGGTGAGTGGTGACTGCACACCTATGCTATGTGATGTCATCAATAGTGTGAGGTACGGGGTGAGTGGTGACTGCACACCTATGATATGTGATGTCATCAATAGTGTGAGGTACGGGGTGAGTGGTGACTGCACACCTATGATATGTGATGTCATCAGTAGTGTGAGGTACCGGGTGAGTGGTGACTGCACACCTATGATATGTGATGTCATCAATAGTGTGAGGTACGGGGTGAGTGGTGACTGCACACCTATGCTATGTGATGTCATCAATAGTGTGAGGTACGGGGTGAGTGGTGACTGCACACCTATGATATGTGATGTCATCAGTAGTGTGAGGTACGGGGTGAGTGGTGACTGCACACCTATGATATGTGATGTCATCAGTAGTGTGAGGTACGGGGTGAGTGATGACTGCACACCTATGATATGTGATGTCATCAGTAGAGTGTGAGGTACCGGGTGAGTGGTGACTGCACACCTATGATATGTGATGTGATCAGTAGTGTGAGAAATGGGGTGAGTGGTGACTGCACACCTATGCTATGTGATGTCTTCAGTAGTGTGAGGTACGGGGTGAGTGGTGACTGCACACCTATGATATGTGATGTCATCAGTAGTGTGTGAGGTACCGGGTGAGTGGTGACTGCACACCTATGATATGTGATGTCATCAGTAGTGTGAGGTACCGGGTGAGTGGTGACTGCACACCTATGATATGTGATGTCATCAGTAGTGTGAGGTACGGGGTGAGTGGTGACTGCACACCTATGCTATGTGATGTGATCAGTAGTGTGAGATACGGGGTGAGTGGTGACTGCACACCTATGATATGTGATGTGATCAGTAGTGTGAGATACGGGGTGAGTGTTGACTGCACACCTATGATATGTGATGTCATCAGTAGTGTGAGGTACGGGGTGAGTGGTGACTGCACACCTATGCTATGTGATGTCATCAGTAGTGTGAGGTACGGGGTGAGTGGTGACTGCACACCTATGATATGTGATGTCATCAGTAGTGTGAGGTACGGGGTGAGTGATGACTGCACACCTATGATATGTGATGTCATCAGTAGAGTGTGAGGTACCGGGTGAGTGGTGACTGCACACCTATGATATGTGATGTGATCAGTAGTGTGAGAAATGGGGTGAGTGGTGACTGCACACCTATGCTATGTGATGTCTTCAGTAGTGTGAGGTACGGGGTGAGTGGTGACTGCACACCTATGCTATGTGATGTCATCAGTAGTGTGTGAGGTACCGGGTGAGTGGTGACTGCACACCTATGATATGTGATGTCATCAGTAGTGTGAGGTACCGGGTGAGTGGTGACTGCACACCTATGATATGTGATGTGATCAGTAGTGTGAGATACGGGGTGAGTGGTGACTGCACACCTATGCTATGTGATGTTATCAATAGTGTAAGGTACGGGGTGAGTGGTGACTGCACACCTATGATATGTGATGTCATCAGTAGTGTGAGGTACGGGGTGAGTGGTGACTGCACACCTATGATATGTGATGTCATCAGTAGTGTGAGGTACGGGGTGAGTGGTGACTGCACATCTATGATATGTGATGTCATCAGTAGTGTGAGGTACCGGGTGAGTGGTGACTGCACACCTATGATATGTGATGTCATCAGTAGTGTGAGGTACGGGGTGAGTGGTGACTGCACACCTATGATATGTGATGTCATCAGTAGTGTGAGGTACGGGGTGAGTGGTGACTGCACACCTATGATATGTGATGTCATCAGTAGTGTGAGGTACGGGGTGAGTGGTGACTACACACCTATGCTATGTGATGTCATCAGTAGTGTGAGGTACGGGGTGAGTGGTGACTACACACCTATGATATGTGATGTCATCAGTAGTGTGAGGTACGGGGTGAGTGGTGACTACACACCTATGATATGTGATGTCATCAGTAGTGTGAGGTACGGGGTGAGTGGTGACTACACACCTATGATATGTGATGTCATCAGTAGTGTGAGGTACGGGGTGAGTGGTGACTACACACCTATGCTATGTGATGTCATCAGTAGTGTGAGGTACGGGGTGAGTGGTGACTGCACACCTATGATATGTGATGTCATCAGTAGTGTGAGGTACGGGGTGAGTGGTGACTGCACACCTATGCTATGTGATGTCATCAGTAGTGTGAGATACGGGGTGAGTGGTGATTGCACACCTATGCTATGTGATGTCATCAATAGTGTGAGGTACGGGGAGAGTGGTGACTGCACACCTATGATATGTGATGTCATCAGTAGTGTGAGGTACGGGGTGAGTGGTGACTGCACACCTATGCTATGTGATGTCATCAGTAGTGTGAGGTACGGGGTGAGTGGTGACTGCACACCTATGATATGTGATGTCATCAGTAGTGTGTGAGGTATGGGGTGATTGGTGACTTCACACCTATGATATGTCATGTCATCAATAGAGTTTGAGGTATGGGGTGAGTGGTGACTGCACACCTGTGACATTTGATGTCATCAGTAGTGTGAGATACAGGGTGACTGGAGACTGCACACCTATGATATGTGATGTCATAAGTAGTGTGAGGTACGGGGTGAATGGTGACTGCACACCTACGATATGTGATGTGATCAGTAGTGTGAGATACGGGGTGAGTGGTGACTGCACACCTATGATATGTGATGTTATCAGTAGTGTGAGGTACCGGGTGAGTGGTGACTGCACACCTATGCTATGTGATGTGATCAGTTGTGTGAGGTACGGGGTGAGTGGTGACTGCACACCTATGATATGTGATGTGATCAGTAGTGTGAGATACGGGGTGAGTGGTGACTGCACACCTATGATATGTGATGTGATCAGTAGTGTGAGGTACCGGGTGAGTGGTGACTGCACACCTATGCTATGTGATGTCATCAGTAGTGTGAGGTACGGGGTGAGTGGTGACTGCACACCTATGATATGTGATGTGATCAGTAGTGTGAGATACGGTGTGAGTGGTGACTGCACACCTATGATATGTGATGTGATCAGTAGTGTGAGGTACCGGGTGAGTGGTGACTGCACACCTATGCTATGTGATGTGATCAGTTGTGTGAGGTACGGGGTGAGTGGTGACTGCACACCTATGATATGTGATGTGATCAGTAGTGTGAGATACGGGGTGAGTGGTGACTGCACACCTATGATATGTGATGTGATCAGTAGTGTGAGGTACCGGGTGAGTGGTGACTGCACACCTATGCTATGTGATGTGATCAGTTGTGTGAGGTACGGGGTGAGTGGTGACTGCACACCTATGATATGTGATGTGATCAGTAGTGTGAGATACGGTGTGAGTGGTGACTGCACACCTATGATATGTGATGTCATCAGTAGTGTGAGGTACCGGGTGAGTGGTGACTGCACACCTATGCTATGTGATGTGATCAGTAGTGTGAGATACGGGGTGAGTGGTGACTGCACACCTATGATATGTGATGTCATCAGTAGTGTGAGGTACGGGGTGAGTGGTGACTGCACACCTATGATATGTGATGTCATCAGTAGTGTGTGAGGTATGGGGTGATTGGTGACTGCACACCTATGATATGTCATGTCATCAATAGAGTTTGAGGTATGGGGTGAGTGGTGACTGCACACCTATGATATGTGATGTCAACAGTAGAGTGTGAGGTATGGGGTGAGTGGTGACTGCACACCTGTGACATTTGATGTCATCAGTAGTTTGAGATACAGGGTGACTGGAGATTGCACAACAGTGACACTTCCCTGCCAAAGACTGAAATGTAATGTGATAGGCCTGTAATGCAAGAGTGACACTTCCCTGCCAAAGACTGAAATGTAATGTGATAGGCCTGTAATGCAACAGTGACACTTCCCTGCCAAAGACTGAAATGTAATGTGATAGGCCTGTAATGCAACAGTGACACTTCCCTGCCAAAGACTGAAATGTAATGTGATAGGCCTGTAGTGCAACAGCGACACTTCCCTGCCAAAGACTGAAATGTAATGTGATAGGCCTGTAGTGCAACAGTGACACTTCCCTGCCAAAGACTGAAATGTAATATGATAGGCTTGTAGTGCAACAGTGACACTTCCCTGCCAAAGACTGAAATGTAATGTGATAGGCTTGTAGTGCAACAATGACACTTTCCTGCCAAAGACTGAAATGTAATATGATAGGCTTGTAGTGCAACAGTGACACTTCCCTGCCAAAGACTGAAATGTAATGTGATAGGCTTGTAGTGCAACAGTGACACTTCCCTGCCAAAGACTGAAATGTAATATGATAGGCTTGTAGTGCAACAATGACACTTTCCTGCCAAAGACTGAAATGTAATATGATAGGCTTGTAGTGCAACAGTGACACTTCCCTGCCAAAGACTGAAATGTAATGTGATAGGCTTGTAGTGCAACAATGACACTTTCCTGCCAAAGACTGAAATGTAATATGATAGGCTTGTAGTGCAACAGTGACACTTCCCTGCCAAAGACTGAAATGTAATGTGATAGGCTTGTCGTGCAACAGTGACACTTCCCTGCCAAAGACTGAAATGTAATATGATAGGCTTGTAGTGCAACAGTGACACTTCCCTGCCAAAGACTGAAATGTAATGTGATAGGCTTGTAGTGCAACAATGACACTTTCCTGCCAAAGACTGAAATGTAATATGATAGGCTTGTAGTGCAACAGTGACACTTCCCTGCCAAAGACTGAAATGTAATGTGATAGGCTTGTCGTGCAACAGTGACACTTCCCTGCCAAAGACTGAAATGTAATATGATAGGCTTGTAGTGCAACAATGACACTTTCCTGCCAAAGACTGAAATGTAATGTGATAGGCTTGTAGTGCAACAATGACACTTTCCTGCCTAAGACTGAAATATTTAAAAACAAAAATGTTTATGTTTCTTGAGAGGCATTGTAAACGAATATTTAAATAATCCAAGAAACTGGAATGTTGTTACATTCAAGGAACCCTGTAATGTTGCTTCATAACCAGGCAACTTCAGTGGCAATGTATGTTCTTTATAAGCTTGTTGTTTGATATCTGTGTTGTCATAGAGATGATATTTCCTGCCAAACTGCTTTAAATTTGACTTCTAATTTCTTTACATCCATCATAATTATTAATAATGCTAATGTTGGTTCACCACCAGACAATGTCACTGGCAAGCCAGTCATGTGTTTTGTCATCTAATTACCAGTTGTTTTATGCACTCGATTTTAATTATGATAAGTCACATGTTCTGAATAGACTTGTAGTTTGATGTGTGTGTTACCAGGGAGACGACGGTGTGAAAGTGACCTTCATCCTTCTGCCAAACACAGAGAATGAGGGGCAGTTTGCCTTCACCATAACCAGTATCAACATGCCACAGAAACTGAAGGGCACACTCATGTACATTGTCAAAGTTAGTGCAGTGCTCTCGGGCTTGCTTGCTGGACATTCTATGTTGGTCTTCTTCTTCTATGTGCTGTGTCTGTCAGAGGCATTGGTAGATCATGACCCTCCAAACCACATGGTCGTTTGTAGTTGATAGCAGTTATGTTGTTAGCCTTGGTACGTTATATTGCATTTGCAAGCTAGTGGCTAATTTAGTGGCGAAAAAGATATTCGTTAGTCAGACAACAGCAAGGTCTGCAGTAACCAGAGAGTAGATATGACAGAATAATTATCTTTTTAGTAGCCTGCGTTAATTTTGGATACTTGATTATGCAAATTATGTGCAAAATCTAAATAAATTGTTGACCATGTAGTTTACAAAGCAACAGATGAGTTCCAATTACATTCATGATCGATCTGAATAGAATATATCTAGCTCTCGGGTCCAAAGTGAATTCGACTGCCTTCTAGCCAGCTACTCAGGGTGGACAAGCTAGCACCCCATTAGGGGTACATTCTTCCATGCAAATGGGTAGTTTTATAGTTTTCTGTGCTACCTGCAGTGTATTCCTTGAATGTTTCTCTGTGCACATTGACGTCTGTGTGTGTAGAATGAAGAGGGAGCGACACAGGAGAAGATTGACTTCAAGCTGAGTCCGCCGTGTACCTCCTACTTGGTTGGGATGCCTTGTGATGGGTGTGTAGAGTGAAGAGGGAGTGACTCAGGAGAAGATTGACTTCAAGCTGAGTCTACCGTGTACCTCCTACTTGGTTGGGATGCCTTGTGATGGGTGTGTTTCTTGTCTTCTAGCAGTTAGATGTCTACAGTGGACACCTGAAAGTCCTAAAGGACTAGTTTGCATTGTCCACTATCTGTTCATAATGGTAACCTGGCCATAATGGACATATTGCTCAGTCTATACAATGTCTACTACAGACAAGTGTTACTGTGTATTAATATGATTGTGCTAGACCCACAGCTAACTGCTCATTAAAATACTTGCAGGAGTTGCATTTCAGACATGTTATTTGGATTCCGTTTGGCAAAAATCCCACAATAAAAAAAAACTTTACTCAAAACAAAACAAAAATAAGGAATGCCATGTAGTGTAGCATTTCCATAATGTTTGAGAAAATCCATAACAGTTATGGATGATTATTTGTAAGATTTGGTAGATATCCAATGGACATTTGCCAAAATAGTTGCAGCGACAGAGAAGGCTATTTGGCTGCACCCACGCTATGGAACAACATACCTCTATCCATTCGCCAGGCTCCATCGACAGACGTATTCAAAAGACATTTAATGACGTATTTGTTTCGCAAGGCATTTTAGAAGTTTTAATTATTCATGACATTTTATATAAAACACTTGCATTGTTCATAGTTTTGTATTCTAGAGATACTTTGTAATTAACATATCTTAGATCTCAAGTTTTAATTTACCATAGTTTTTTTATATAGAAATGTACTAGTTTTTATGTTTTTAGTTTGTTTAGTGTGTATGAATTGCTTTAATGAATTTGTAAAGAGCCTTTGATCCGTTTAGGCTGAAAAGTGTGCTATATAAATATATATATATATATTATTATTAAATATGGTGCTCTAACGTTGTTGACAGCGACGCCAAGTTACTAGGCAGTGGCGACCTGGACCACAAGTCATCCATGCAGGCGACAGTCGCCGAGCTGGATGTTTCTCCAATCCTCGCAAAGATCTGTTTCCTCGCCCACTTCTGCGGTAGGTCAACTCAAGGTCATCCACAACTAATTGTTGTTCTTGCTGAACCATACTCACAACCGAGAGGGTGTATCATCTTGCTAAAATGCTGAAGTTAATCGGAGCCAATAACTTGTTACCTTCAAGATTATATTGTTTTGGTTGTGGCCATGCAGTTGTGGCTGATATTACATGTAATAGTTAGGAAGTAGTAGTTACTTGAGCACACATTGCCGCTCAGGAGAATGGTCAAACGGATAATCATTTTGGGATTTTGATATGGGGTGCAGGCATCTCACTGTTTTCACTGGTGGTACAGTCGCGGCCACCAGAGTAAGCTACTAGAAAAAAGTACAACCGATTTCACTAAATACATTGTTGACAGTTACATTCAAACAAGAAATTAAAAAAATTGCATGACAAATCCATGTAGATATCTACTGATATGTGCTGATATCCACTCCTGTAGTTGTGTCTTGTGCACTTTTATTTCAAAGTTATGACAAAACTACATTGGATGCTGTTGGTTTATTAACTGACATTGGTATGTGCAATTTCATTTTTTTTAAACTAACAGAATTGCAGTGACGTGTCGTGACAATTTAGATTGGCACTTTCAAACTGGTTTGTTTCAGCGAAACACCTTATACTTTGACAGCAAGAGCAGCGACGAATCAATATTGTTGAACGTCGTAGATGAGATCCGAGGCATCCTCACTACATAGCGACTACGACTGAGTTCACTGCTGTGCTGCTAAATGTTGCCGCTGTCATCAATCAGGTGCTATATGTGGAGGCGTATTAAGTTGCATAGACCAAAGACGCAACTGCCTATATCAGGGTTAATAGCATAGAGTAAATTACTCTCCATCTGCCTCTAGTTCAAGACAACCAAGACAGGCGGCCAAAATTGAGCTTTGGCACTGTTAGGAAACCAAGGGTACAGTGTTTGCAAGCTCTCTCATCTCGACTCCCTTCCCAATTGTGTCATGTGATTGGTTCGATTGTCCAACAATCAAACTAATCTCGTGGCACGATCGCGATCGGGGAGTCGAGATAGGGGCGCTTGCAAACACTATTGCGTTTGGTGACAGACCTTCCAAATCTTCCGATATAGTAGAAATCTGGTTTTTTGTCAATTTGCAAAGAATATTCACCTGCTTTTGTTGTATTTGACTTTAAATTTTTTCATTTTAAGTTTTAAGCTAATGAGTTATTGGTGAAAATAATCTTATAAAACCAAAAACATGACCATTTTCATTAATATTTTTGTAGAAATACCAGATTGCTTATGTAATTCAGGAAATAAAAATTTCGTAATTGGCGCTACCAACAAGAAACTGTCAAATGTTCAAACAAAACTCCCACTTTCAGATGCCCCACATGGGGTAGATATCCCGCTATTGGATTGCCAACTTGGAAGGTCTGGGTTGGTGCCATTGTGCCAGTAAGGAAATACCTGGCATTTCCATGCATCAGTATAATTGCTGTGCCACTTAACGATTAATTTGTAAATCAAACTAATCGATTTTGAGAATGCATGTTGTAGTCTTCGATGAAGGTGGTGTGCCTCTGTTTACATACAATTATGTGTTATTTATCTATTGAATGTTTGCTAACTCTGATATTTCAGATCTATTAAATGTAGTATCCCACAATTTGACAATACGCTGTGGGTCGTTGTGGATGCTTTGACAGCCACAACTGAGCAATGGTGATATGATGAACAAAGGGAATTAGACTAGTTATTAAATTCATTCTGGTGTTGAATCAGTTGGTAGCAGTTCTTAAATGTTGGTCGTCCGTGATGGCGTAACAAAATTGTTCCAAAGCATTTTCTTGGTTACATCATAATGTTGTTTTTACCGAGGTAAATGTAGACACCGGTTCAAAGATGACAATTTGTCCAGCCAAGAGATTTTCAATTTTTTCTGGCAACATCTAAACACTGTTGGCTATGTAGGCAGTATTTGGTTAACTGGTTTGTCAGCAATATGCTTTCACAATTGATCTTTCCAAACAGAAGGTACCTTTCCAAAGTGAAGGTACTAATGTATATATTTAGATGATTACCACAATGCTGGATGGTAATTAGAGCAATTCAAACAATGATTTAGTAGCAACATTGTTTACCCTGTAATGTTTGTTGTTCTAATAAAGTATTTCACTCTTAAGATAACATGAATTGTATATTACCAGGAAAGCATCCCACAGAATGCGTTTGTACATACAAATTAACATTACATAATGTGGGGGTTTTAGTTTGGGGTAGGTGCTAGGTAATGTTTAGCTTTGATGCATGTCCAAGTGCAGGTTTCAAACAAATAATAACAGATGTTGTTAAATTCTTGTTGGTGTATTTGTCAGTCTCAATTAGATACCGTTCTGAAATAGTCCCTAATCCTGCATTGTGTATATGGAGATGGCACAATGGTGCTTGGAATATTGTAGCAAATACAGGATTGCAAGAAAACGTTGTATACCAAGCGTTGTGTGTTGTGAATGGAGGTTGCTATTGATAGCATGACTAGCACCGTACAATCACCATTTTAATTTCAAGGTACACCTTTAAAAACAGCTATCCTAATTTCATCGGGAAATACTCAGTGTTAGTAGAATAACTAAACTGGCTGTTTAATGAACCAGCTGTGGTTCCACCAAGGGATGTTTACTGTTATTTCCTCTGCCGAATGTATCTTGAAATTAGGATGTGAACATTCAGTCCTTTGAATAGCCTCATCCCAATTTTGAGGACTTGTATAGGGGGCATGACAGCCAGGCTGTTGTCTCTTGAAATGAAGACAATTGCCATCTTAGTAATATGGTGGCCATATGAATTCAGTTGGGGTACACCAGGACATAAAATGAAGTCTACATAGAGAACCATGTGTATGTATAGACGTACATATGTAACATGTATGTACATTGTATTGTACAACACTGTTTAGGACTACCATGATGTTAACGAGCTGTAGCATTGGTGGAAGAACTGATGTTTGTTCAACAGTAGAGGGCATGTCTGTCTCTATGTACACTGTTCGAGGTGTCCTCCTGGTTGCCATGCAAGTCACATGACACTGTTGCTATGTGATGCAAATTGTGCAACATTCCTGTAAACAATAAAGTTTCTGAGAAATAGTGTTGTTTACGTTTTGTCTTGCCTTTAAAGCATAATGGTCATTGCTATAATTTGGTGGAACTTCACTATTAAGGTCACCCACAGGATTGGGCTGAAGTGACCTGAATTCCAAGGTGACCATATTACTTACTATAATTTACTGTTACATAAATAATTTGGGCCAGTCCTAGGGTGACCTTAATTGCGAGGTGGCTGTGTACCGAGGTGACCATGAAGTGAGGTTCTGCTGTATTTATAAATGCAATCTGCAGGTGAACTACTCGCAACATATCAGACAATACACATTGGAAAACCAAAAATTTAATCATAATTTTAAGTAATTGGAACTTGCAGATTTACATTTGATCCAAATGAACAACCTTGCAAACTATTTTCACTAGAAAAACATCAGGTCTGAAAATGGTTTGTGTGGAAATGTCGGCAATACTGCACTAAGGTCACTCCTTGATAGCTTTTAGTTTTTGAAGTCCTGCAAACATCTATCAGTCTTCTTGTAAGTAATTTCATGGGAAAGAACTGTTTACACAATACATTTTATTCTGATCCTTAACTCATTATGTTGTCTGACCCACATTTAAATATCCTCATGAGACCGTGTCATATAATTTTAACCGATTCCACTTCTACAACAGTCTGGTGTAATTTCTGAAGCAGTAGCAAATCCGAGAACACAGCAACCTACACGTGGGACTTGTGGCCTTTCTTTAAAACTCTTCCCCTGATTGCGAGCTAATAGGTGACACCTGCAGTTTCTAGACAAGTGTGACATAATCGCACCAAAGTTGGATATTAAGAAACCATTCGTGCAAATGGCCCTTAATTTATCGAACATCTCATAAACTAATCACCTGCATACCATTTGGTATTCAACAGTCGCACAATAATTGCTATAGACTTGTATGGTACAAAAACACCATAAGTGCACGAGTTCAAGTAATATGACTTTCGTTTGTGTAGAAAGGTGATATAAATTGACTTTGCTTGCATAAACAGGCTCATCAGTTAAATACCAACATATATATGTATAAAACAGTTGTGCTCCAAGACAAATAATTTTTTATAACTAATGTATTTAATAAGATGACGTGCACAAGTACAGCTGCAGCTAAAACATCCTGTTTTACACAATAAGGGCAGAGTGGCAGCCATGGAATGAGCAAAGAATGCTTGGATTAGAAACATCCTTCACTTGTGCATCAACACACATCATTTCTTTACTGGCTGCCCTTACACACGCCACACGGAGAAGAGTCAAGACAGATACACTAGTTCCTACTAATAAATACAATCAAATAAGACATTCTACTCAGCACAAGAACCAGCAATATATATAATAAATGTGTGCAATTCACAAAATAGTGACAGTTAACTTCAGACTTACATCCATACCGACCACAACATCAAAAGTTCAGACACAACAGAGATTCTTGCACATACTTGTGCCAGAAAATATTTACAGTTGTCTTGCAGAAAAGCTGGACAGGAATATTATAATGCACATTTTGTGTTTACAGTACATTTTCATTCACAAAAGTATGGGATGCATTCTGGTAGTGAAAAGTTATACAAATACAGCAAAATTAAAAACAACTGCGCAACTGTTATTTATAACTTCATTGTGTCAAACACAGCTAAACAAAACTGGTTTGCTACTGGCCCATCATGCATTGAAGCAAATGTTCAGACACGCACAGGCACGCGCAGGTATGCGCCAGCACCCGCAAGCATGAGCTGGCACGCGCTGGCACGTACAGGCACGCGCAGGCACGCGCAGGCACGCGCAGGCTCGCGCAGGCACGCGCAGGCACACACACACATATACGCAGAGACGCGCACCGATACGAGCAGACACGCGCAGACTCGCGCAGACAAGCACGCACGCGCGCGTGCTCACACAAATATTGACATCTTGGATATACAACATGAAGTAATTCGCAACAGTGACTTCTGCGCTGATCTGTTGGTATACCACTCCAGAAGAAGATATATCCACCAATACCTTCTAATGTCAGAAATACGTGCTTCACTTGATGCAAAAATATACATATTATATCTTAATTGGTAGTTCCCTCGCTACTAAGGCAGTACGTCATTCTGATCATTTAAATGTGTTTGCTCTATCCAGCAGTGTTCGCACTTTCCACTGCGCGATGATAAATTTGTTTCCTTGTCAATTTTCGATCCCAACGAAATCAATGTTTGGAGAACGTTTGGAGAAGGCGGCCCTAGTTTACCCAGACGACGGCTAATCTGGAGTGTGGCTTCGTACGGTTTTGAACCATTTGAGCTGCGGGCAAATGTATTACTGTGATTGGAGGTTTAATTGTGACTGGTTTAACATTACTTCCATCACTCTCTCGATGATGTGAAACTGGATCTATCACCAAGGACAGGCCAAGACGAGTGAGAGTCTCGCAACCTCCCATTGACATTACGTTACATTAAAAACACACCCCGACCTTCCGATGACATTACATTCAACTCAAACCAAACCCCGACCTTCTGTTGACATTATTTTCCACTTAAACCACACCCCGACCTTCTATTAACATTACTTTCCACTCAAAACACATCCCGACCTTCCGATGACATTACGTTCCACTCAAACCACACCCCGACCTTCTATTGACATTACTTTCCACTCACAACACATCCCGACCTTCCGATTACATTATGTTCTAAAAAAATGTTATTGTTTTATAGTTGAATAAGATCTTGAAACGAACGTACGGTAATTTACTTACTATCCAAATAGACTATGTTATTCGTATTTATTGGAAAACGCCGCCAATGTCAAAATCTGTCTGGGAAACTGTTAGAAAAAAATGGAACACTTCATATAAGAAGTCGTGAAGACCACATATAACTAGGACCCGGAAGAGTGTGGCTCCATAGGCGCGGGAACAGAAGGGGGCGGTGGGGTAGCTGCTCTCTCTGGAATTTCTGGAAAACAATTTTCAAAGCACCCCCTCCGTCTTCGGATGCTATAAGTTCAGCCGAGACAGCTGAGAGAAGGTGGAGAAGGCAAATTGACAGCAGCGGCGCGACGTAAAAAGAACATTTTCAACAGCACTGTCCCCCTGTCTTTTTCTTTCAGACCTATTGTTTTGGTGGAGTTATGACAGATGCGGTGGGGTGAAGACAGGGGCGGTGGGGCGGTGACAGAGGTGGTGGGGCGATGACAGAGGCGGTGGCGTGATGACTGAGGCGGAGGTGGTGCGGTGATGAGAGAGGCGGACGTTACAGCAATAACCACAGAAGACAAAACATCACCGGTGACGTTATTCATATTTTGTTCCAGGGGCGGCAGTGGAGATACCATTTATCCGCGAACTCGTCACGAACGGCGGTGACCCGCGTCATGACGGCATCCTGACGTCGCTGGTCATGACCAGGTACACCTGAAGACCGGTCAGTCTACACCCGTGTGGTCAAACGTGGTTTCTTGTGATCCGGGGATCGATTCACTAAAACAATGGGCTCATAAGGAAAATAAAACATTCAACAAAATGCGTTGTTAAGTTTAAGGAGGTATTTCAAAATGTCCGCCGCCGAATCACCGAGGTATCTGTTTGTTTGTGACTCACCGACAAAAATAAACCGGCGCGTGGATTGGTTTTGACAATTTACAGTTTTTAGTAGACAAAATCACCGTGAAGACGCGAAGTCGATTTAAAAGAACAAAATCACGCTAATGTTATTGAAACGATCCACAGGGGTTTCGCTCGGATCGACAGTCATGTAGTAACACTTACGGAAATGATAGGGCAAATGTTGACAGTGACAAGTATGACAAAATGATGATTGCAGAAGGTGAAAGTAGTGCTTTCCTTTCAAGTAAAGTATTTTATATTATTTTTGGTGTTATTATTATTAATAACATTATTACATACCTGCCAACTTGTTTTTATTTTCGGGAGATTTATTAGCAGTTCAGCACGTTTTTCTCCCCTGTCCAGCTGTCTCGGATCTTGACACCGGAAGACGAGGGGTGTTGGAAACTTCTCGTCGCACAATCTCCGGATCGCTGTCTCGAAGACAGGAGGTGAGGCAGTTGGAGATTTTAAGCGAAAGCTCGGGATATTTACCTGTACTCCGGGAGACCGGGAAATACACCCAACATCAAGGAGACTCCCCGAAATTCCGGGACGTTTGGCAGGCATATTATTAGCACTAGCATTGATACAACGAATACTATTACTACAGCATGTACACCTTTGTGTTGTTACAGCTATTGTTAGAGTAACAATTACTGCTGTACAAAACAACAGTTAGGCCTCATTTAAAATATTGTGTTTAAGCGTGAAGGCCATATCGCAGGAAGGACATAGATATTCTAGAAAGAGTACAGAGGAGAGCAACTAAAATTATACCAAAACTGACGGATCTTGGTTACGAAATACGCATTAAAATGTGGTATATCAACACTAGAGACCAGGAAATTGAACATTAATAACGGTAAAGTGACTGCACTTACCCTACTAGATCTCTCTGCCGCGTTTGACACGATTGATCACAGCATTCTCATTGAACGCCTATTAAAGTGGTACGGCATATCTGTCACAGTTCTAAGCTGGTTTTCTAACTGATAGATATCAAACTATAAAGATTGGGAACTGCTTTTCAACTGCACTGCCGGCTTTATTTGGTGTTCCCCAGGGTTCTGTTCTTGGGCCTTTGCGTTTTACTCTTTACACCACGCCACTAAGCTCTGTTATACAAAGACATAACTTAGATCATCATCATCTGCTACCCCGGATACAAATCGCTCCTTTAACCAACTTAGTGATTGCCTTCAATATATCTTCCACTGGATAACTGACAGCAAGTTGAAATTAAACGCAAATAAAACTGAATTGATCATTATTGGTACACCAGTGCAGCTTAGTAAACTGGATGGTTTTTTCCCTATGCGTATTTTGAATCGGTATATCACGCCAGCAACCTCGGTGCGGAATCTAGGAGTGATCTTTGATAGTAACACATATCTCAAACATGTCGCTGCTGTTTTTATCATATTCGTGATCTTCGCCGTATTCGCCGGTATATGTCATTTTCTGTTGCTAAGACTATTGCAACAGCGCTTGTTAGCAGCAGACTTGACTATTGCAATTCCCTCCTTTATAATATCGCCAGCAAGGATATCACAAAACTTCAGCGTGTCCAAAATTGTCTAGCAAGATCTCCTCGTTTTTCTCGCTCTGTACCACTTTTGAAGTCTTTGCATTGGCTTCCTGTACGATCTCGTATAATATTTAAGATCTGTACCATTACGTACCAGGCACTGTCCAATAAGCAACCATCTTATTTGCATTTATTGCTTACTCCTGTAAGAAAACCTATCCAGCTTCGATCACCTAGTTCTGACCTACTTTTTGTTCCTAGAGTCAACACTAACATTGGAACTAGGGCTTTTTCTGTTGCTGCACCAACTCTTTGGAATATGCTCCCCTTTAGTGTTAGATTAGTTGAAAATATTACAAAATTCCGTCGTCATTTAAAAACGTATCTTTACAACCTTGCTTATACACCGTAGCTCTCTAGTGCCTTGACCCATCTGTTGACAACTGGAATACTGCTTATGGATTTTGAGGTTGACCAATCCTTTTGTTTTGATGCGCCTCTGAGCTTGGTTTCCAAGGATTTAGGCGCAATAGAAGTTATCTTATTATTATTATTATTATATAAAGTTCTCATTTTCACAAAGGACTGTAAGTGAATGGAACAGATTATCTCCTGATTGTGTTGGTGCTAGTAGCGTGAATATTTTGTAAAATAAAATCGACACATACCTTAAAGGGCGGGATACACGTAAATGAAAAGTATTGGACTCTCGATAAGCCAAAAGGCTTCCTTGTCAACCTGCCATCTAGAGTTAATTTTCTGGATGGCAATCTTGTTAAACCTTGTTAATTGTTACAAGTGGGCGTGTGTATATCGTAGATCGCCGGTACCAATTTCTCGCTGTGTATCGTCTTCACCAATGGCAACCGACAGACGTGGTCATATACTAGCGCCGTCTCGCGGCGTTTCGTCTACCATCGCCTCGAACTCGAAGTGCCGCTCTACGAGTACAACAACTTGATTTCAACGACAGGTTAGGAGAGAGCTTCCTTCATTTGTTAAAAAGATTGTTCCATTGATATAATAATTCTAAACATCACCGTTATTATTAAGTTGATGTAGCTTTGTGTTGATGAAACCAGGGAACGTGGTTTTGATCAAGGTGATTAACAGCAGAATAGTAGGGCTATTGTTGTACCATCTGCAAATACGAGCCAAATTGCGATATATGTCCAGTTCTCCGAAATATGCTACTGTTATCGTGACTACCATAAATAGTTTACGGAGTACCTTCCATGCTTTTCAGTTAGTTCCGTGGTGAAGTTTACTGAAGCCGCCTTCACGGTTCCGTACCATTATTTCAACCAGCCAGAAGATGTTACGACGCTATGAAAACTACATGTTTAGAGCGACGCTACGTCAGATGTGTTCAAAGTGAGAGCCGCTCTTCCCTTGCACACACCCAACGGTGCCAGAAGTGTTCGCCCCCGTCTATAGCTGATCCGGTGCTTTAAGGTTAACAAATAAAATATGCACTGATGTAGGGTACATTAACTGTACAGATCTGTGATCTGGCTAGACTAGGGGTTCAAACAGAAGGAGGCGACTCGTAGTGTCTCAGTGGCTTGACGTTTGCTAGACTCATCGCTTAACGAATATGTACCCACGAAGTGTGTCCACGATACATTCATTTAAAATGTTGTCTTATGTATTATTGAAACGATCAGAATATTTGCCGTGTCTTTACACAAATCGCTTGTCTTAGTCGAATGTACCGATGTAAGCATGGGTGTTTTGCAGAAAGGCGTGCGGGAAATGGTGGCGATGACGGAGAAGATTAAAGACTTTTAGATCGAGGTCGAAGTCCGGCCAATTTGCTTCGCTACGTTGGCATGTACAACGGTGTATTCCGGCAGTTCCCGGGCTCCGTCCACGGCAAGCCGTTCGATCATACCACTAGACCTTGGTATGTTTGATTTGACAGTGGCTACAGCCATTTCAGAGATGCAACGAACTTTGCTATCCGGAATCCCTATCACGCATGTGAATTTAATTTATACCTCTTTTTATTAAAGTTAATAGAGCGTTTGGGTGCCTTCTGAATGAATTCGAGGCTTACTAGCTTTCGAGTTATGATACTGTACAGTCCCCGACTATTCTCGAATCAACTTCGATTGTCGTTATATAGATTCAAAGCACCGAGAGAATTGAGGGAGGAATATATCTAACCTCGGGTTTAGGAGCGTGTTTTCTCTCAACAAATTAAGTCATTTTCAAGTATTTCCTCCAGGATGAAAGTCCACTGATGATTAATGGGCACAAGTTTAAAAATACAGCATTACACATTTCACAAAGAACAAAAGACCCCCATACAATACAGCTTTCAACAGCAAGGTGAAATATATAAAACCTAAACAATGAATTAATCCCATTTGGTTAAAAAGTTTGCGATGTTGATCGGATATACGATATCTGTAGACGATCGAGGCAATATTGGTTTGTTGCAGGTATCAGAAGTTGATCACTCACGGCGAATCAATCGTTGTAACGACACCTTACAGGTCGGTGTCGAGCAATCATATCCTTCTCACCCTTGCGAAGACGTTGGTGCGAACACGGTACGGGTCTCCTTTGCGACTGGGTGGGTGACTGGTTGGGTGGCTCCTTCCTACAATATTTCTGTCACACGTTCACACATTGTTCCCCCACTCATTGCAACCCTCCCGTTTTCCCGCTCATATTGTTCTCTGTGAGCATCACCATCTGACATACCAGAAGTGAGGTCGCCTAACTGAAGGTGGTCTTATGGGTTCGCGGTAGTTTGTGAGACAGTTATTTGCGTAAGGGATATGTATGTACGATCTCTGCGTGTCCCGGTAGGCGGGTGTGACTGTTTTGACTAAGTGAACATTAATCAGTCGTCATATGGAAATTGGCTGAGCTATGTTGACATCGGTATTCTTTCTACGTGTTTTGTAGTCAATTTACTTTTTTTCTTATCGTAACATTTCGAAAGGTACACTGACTGCGAAATACGCAAAAGAATTTGAAAAATCCTGTCTGATCAATCTCTTCATTAGTTTGTTTACTGTATACTTTGTAGACAGTACAACGTTTCACAAAATATTACTGTAATGATAGCACGTAATAGTTTTATACATATCGATCAACAACACAACACAACAAACAGCAGAAAAAAACATGACGATACGAACGCCGCCGAATTTATGTAGACCCCAGTTTAATAAATCCCAGTGTACATAACGCTTCCATTTAAAAGGGTATAGTCTGAACTGTTCTATGTGTCTATGGACAGAGGCGGGAAGAGTCGCCCAATCCAGGAAATGTTTCCCCTCTGTACCGGCGACCAGTACAGGTGGGGTTGAGGAGAGGTCAGGTAGGACGACAATAACAACGACTGTGACAACAGTTGACAACCGCTACTGCTGCCGCCGCCAACATCGCCTCTATAAGCACCAACACTATCATTACTTCTTCAATTGTGCACACGGACGCACGCAAAGGCTCGCACGCACACACGCACACGTACGTACGCAAGCACACAGATGATTTTATGTTTGTAAAAGTGAGGGTTAATGTAACGGAAGCAACCAAAATTTTCACATAGTTCACTTGTTATGTATGCTGCCATATACGTATAATGTCAAGTTGTAATGATTTATGATTGTATACACCATGTAATTTATTCATCTGCACTAGCACGTGTATGTAAGCATACGCAACCTCAAAGGTAATATTTCAGCTCATTGTTTCAATACGTCTAATAGTGATAGAGGATAACGTTGTTGACAGGTGTTTTGTAGTCGACTCTAGCGGATACCTCGTGTATTATGAACACTTCATTAGTTGATCTAACGAATATGTCGAATTCGTGCACATTGCCCACAAGGTATCTGCTGAATTTCGTGATAATGTTTTGCGTGTGTAATTGTAGTTCTGATATTAAACGCACATCCAGGCTCTCCAAAAACCTCGATTTGCACTTGAGGTTCGCCCAAAACCACCTTCAGGTTCAAGAAAAACTTCAAACTGCACAGATAAATGCACACCCTTTCACTTTATATTGGGTGGCTCAATTATCTGCAGCCCCAAGAAACTATTTTGTGCGTACGTGCTACCTCCTTTTGTTTGTTGCCCAATATAGCAACCCTGAATATGGGGTTCGGGAGGAGTTCGTCTTGTAGCGAGGTGGCGCAGTGTCTAGAGCACGGGACTCTCAATCGAAAGTATACGGGATTGAATTCTGTGGTTCCGTGTCGAACGTTGTATAAATGAGTACCTGTTGGATATTTGTGTGTGAATAGTCTTCGCGCATTAACTGCAGTGTGGCTGAATTCTTCACCGAGAAGTCGAGATGGTGTTCGATTGAAGAGAATTCAAGTGTAAAGCGCTTTGAGAAGTCCTGATGACATAGACGCGGGAACAGGGGGAGCAGACATATGGTTCTGCCCCCACCATTAAATGTGAGCGTGAATGTTTGTTTTTGTGGCGGGTGTCAAAATAAAAAAATTATCAGACGATTAATGTGTATTTTTGTTGACTGTCAAAGGTGTTTGTAATTGGATGGTAGAAGTATTGTTTTTTTGACCCCCAGTAATACGCGGCGTGGTAGTGACATTTTTTTGAAAGCACCCCCTTCCCCATCCCCTCCCCCCGTCTTCGGTTCGGATGTCATTATTTCAGCGGAGACAGCGGAGAGAAGCTGGATAATGTCAAATGATAGCAGCGGCGCGACGTGAAATTTTTTTTTTTTTAATAACACAGAACCCCCCGTGTTTGTTCGAGTTCACAGCCGCGAACCTGAAGTTACAGCAGCGTAGCGGCAAACAATTTCCAACAGAACCCCCCCCCCTCCCGTCTTCAGATGTCACAACCGAGCCAACCAAGACACAAGTTGAGGGGGGATATGTGAAGACGTGTGGCGGCGAAATTTGTTAGTGGTGCTAAAGCTCCGTTAGCCCCCAGTTTGAATTTCGTTACCGCGTCAATGCCTGAGGACTGAATACATCGCTATATAAGAACTTACCTTTACCATTACCTTTTTAGAAGGACAGAGGCATAAAAAGGGATTCAAAAAGAACAAATAAATTCCCGGTAGAAAATACGCCCGCTCTCCAAGGAATGACACTAGGTCTATACTCACATCATGCAATGACTCGGCATATTGTGAAATAATCATTCTACGGTGAGTAAGGCGTACATTTCGATCGGGAATTCGTTTTACAGGGGATTCGAAAAACATTGATGCTTGTCCGACCCCCCAAAATATATCACCGTTACATTTATATATATAAATTATGTACACATTTCAATGTAGAGCTCACAGTAAGAATTGATAGCCATGTAGTTGGAAAACGAAGTTGCGTGCGAGTGCATGCTGGTCACATATTAAAAATCGATAGTTAGTTAGAATTATTTATTTACTTGTTTGTAATAGTTTCTGCTTTCCAAGAGGACTTTTCTCATGCATGAGAGAATTCAGTGATGATCACCTCACCATATTGCTCCAATGTAAACAAGTAGATGATCAACATACTGTGTTGGCCGTTTATCTCAGAAAGGTGCAAGTCAACCCGATCGGCAACTTGAAAAATGCAGCAAAGCTACTGGTCCGCATTTTAGCAATGGCATAATGCGATAGCGCAAACGGCCTGCAAAACAGTAGGTCTGAATGAAAAAGACGGGGGAGGACAGTGCTGTTGAAAATGTTCTTTTTACGTCGCACCTCTGCTGTCAATTTGCCTTTTCCACCTTCTGTCCGCTGTCTCGGCTGAAATTATAGCATCCGAAGACGGAAGGGATGCTTTGAACAATTTTTTCGCCGTCGCGCCGCCTATTACTGGGAGGGGGCACAACCACATGTCTGCCCCCCGGAGAAATTCCAGAGGGAGTAGCTACCCCACCGCCCCCTTCTGTTCCCGCGCCTATGGAGACAGACTCTTCTGGGTCCTGGTTATATGTGGTCTTCGCGACTTCTCATATGAAGTGTTCCATTTGTGGACTCTACAGCCAGGTCTCACGGAAATGTCGATGACGCTTGTCAGAGTTTACGGTATTTTTCTAACATTTTACCAGGTAGATTTTGACATTGGCGGCGTTTTCCAATAAATACGAATAGCATAGTCAATTTGGATAGTGAGTAAATTATCGTACGTTCGTTTCAAGAGCTTATTCAACTATAAAAAGTAACTATAACGTGCGCGTTTCGTGAGCGTCACGTCCCACGACAAAGGGAATTGGGCTATACTGAGCGTAAAAACGCATTTTGATTAACATTTTATTTTATGTAAACAGCGACTTCTGGTGGCCAGTTTTGACGACAAGCTGATGTATACTGCTGTAAAACTGTGTAATGTCCCCGGAATAGCAGGCAGTCACACGGACCAGTAACTCAAAAAAGTTACTGACCCGACGGCAAAATAGGTGCTCAGTGACGACCCGCTAGCGTATATATTACCGATGCCTTTGATTTGTTGCCAACTGAGGGGGCTAGACTGACATGCTTGTAATATATGAAAAGTAGACTGCTGCCTTGATGTAAAACCCTCGCGCCGATGCCAACAGTACTGATACTGATTACAATAACAGCATCGTTGTTCTGGAGAGTGTAAGGTACCCCACAGACCATTTGTTTATTGTCATTTCTATATTCCTACAATATATTAGCGCGTTACATGTTTACATGAAAAATTTAACTAATACATAGTAAACGAGTGTTATCGAAAATTATATCGAGTAATGCCTGCCAATAGCTGTTTCATGTATTGACAGAACATATATCCCTTACTGTTAATATGCAATTGCCTTGACAACAACATTGCATTACTTATGGTAGTTGTATAAAGAAAACAACTAAACACGAAATATAGAGCTATATGTATATATGTATATATATCTTGCTGTATGTTAGTTAATTGCATTGTACATTTTTGTTGTTAGCATGACACTAATAGGTACAAGGGGTTTGGGGGCGCTGTGACGCTTTCCCCTTTGTTTCAACAGTTAAGCTTATAATCCGTAAATATGTCTGGTTATAATATGTAGGGTGGGTTCAGCCACCTGCGTAAGGTTGGTTCCCCCCACCTTTGCTGTTGAGGTTGAATTATGGATTAGAATTGTGTAGGCTAATTCACATAATTTGCACATTGTATATATATATATATATATATATATGTATTATATGAATGTGCTAACAATTTGTTGGCTGAATACAAAGCTCTTTTACAAACTCATACCTGCCTTATTACTTAACAGCAAACTAGTCACGATTCCTAGTCATAACTCCATTACATTACCTAGGAGCCTTGTCCCATATAAATATATGTGTATATATATATATATATATATATATATATATATATAGCTCTACTCGAAAATAAGTTATCGGTTCAAATGCGTACAATCGTAATTTAGTGCGCCGTTAGTCGTCCGTAATGAAACAAATGGCCGTGGAGTTGTAAGTATCAAAGCCTGCTTCTAGAGAACTCGACAAAGTAAACGTCGGTTCAGTACAAACAACGTTACAGGAGTGGCTCAAAGCTCCCTATTATCGTGGGGCCAACACTTACATTATTTTGATCTTCTGAAATTGGTTCACAGTCGGGAGCGGTGTTTATCTCACATTGCCTGTGTCTTTCGGAAGAGGCATTAAAGCCGCTGGTCCCTTCCATCTGGTGTCTATGCTAGTGGAAGTAAAAGACCACACACAGGGGTAGTGATCTCTATCTCTAACCCACTAGGTCTTGCTCCCAGCGGCCGGAGTTGCTTTGTTTTCACAGGTTGTTGAACACCGTGTAGAATAGAACTGCATATCGTAAACACGTATGTATATCACTTGTATTCAAGTATATTGTGCATCTACTTGAAACATCCCTGGTAGTTGTATAAAGAAAACAACTAAACACGAAATATAGAGCTATATATATTTAGCTCTACTCGAAAATATGTTATCGGTTCAAACGCGTGCAATCGTAATTTAGCGCACCGTACGTTAGTCATCCATAATGAAAGAAATGGACGTGGAGCTGTAAATATCAAAGCCTGCTTCTAGAGAATTCGACAAAATAAACTTCGGTTAAGTACTAACAACGTTACAGGAGTTGCTCAAAGCTTCCCTATCATCGTGGGGCCAACCATCCCTTACATTATTTTGATCTTCTGAAATTTGTTCACAGTGGGGAGAGGTGTTCATCTCACATTGCCTGTGTCTTTCGGCAGAGGCACTAAAAGCCGTTGGTTCCTTCCATCTGGTGTCTGTGCTAGGGCAAGTAAAAGACCGCACACAGAAGGGGATTTCTATCTCTAACCCACTGGATCATACTCCCAGCGGCCGGAGTTTCTTCCCAGTCAGGCGTGTGAGAGACGCCAAGCAGGCAGTGTAGGCAATGTATACACTGTATCATTGGACCCACTGGTTCCTATATAATGAACTCGCTGTGGCACCCTGTGGATGAGAGTGGTTCACTACTCAATACAGTACAGGTTTTCACAGGTTGTTGAAAGACCGTGTTGAATAGAACAGCATATAGTAAATGCTTATATATGTATCACTATCTCTTGTGAACTGGGTTATGCAAGAGCATATTAATGTTTTCTTTTTATAATTATTTAAAATGTGATGCTAATTTCGTCTACAGTTTCCAGTATAGGTGGAAATAAAATACCCATGCAATTCGGTGATGTTATATAATGCGGCTGAATGGAATCAGTCTATGTGCACAACCTGTTGTGTTTGGATACTGAACACAGGCGAGATTTGAACCTGCCACACACGACACTGGAACATCTTTGCAATAAACTGCACAATTAAACAAAATGGCTGGACAAACAACTCACACAAAGTATTTGGGTCAGGCCACGGAAATATTTCAATTTCAAATTCACCACATTCCTCTTGTCTCATTGTCATTATTTTAAGACATATTACTATATACTTATAATTTCAGGCTAACTGTAACCTCAGAAACACATATATTTTCAATATTATAATTGGTTATCTTTAAATGGCATATATCTGTGGATGTTCAGACATCCTGTCCCTGATTTAATGCAAATTTCGTGACGCACATCATGTTCAGATTTCCCTCAGCTTAGCCATATTAAACTAAAAATTGACTTTACTACCTTTGTACATTAGTGTATCCATAGTGTCTCACATGCAATGTGGTTTAATATTGATTCCATGTGTTTGTGTTAAGTTGTACTGTACATACAAGCATTGCATTATGTCTGTCACGTGCACAATTAGCCATGATGTCCGTCACGAAAGCTGTTGTGATCACTTCCATGTGCATATTTACATAAGCCTTCATACTTAGTGAGTGTACATTATCATTGCACGAGTTTTTCTAGCATCATAACGTACAGACATGATCAGTTCAGCTCAATGGTGCATACATATATGAACTGTGAAACAAAGGGTTTTTCTAATCCTTGTGGTAAATATGATTTTATTATTAATGTGTGGTAGATTCAAAATTATACATAAGTTGCACAGTGTCTACTATTTTCGTCTACAAAAACGCACATGTGTATCACAATTGTAGGTACTCATAGATGTTTTACCATCGGCTGATATTGTCACGGACGTTCACCTCATGTCAGACATACTGTTTGATTACGAACTAACTAATGAACATTTATCTCTTAGGCCATGATGAATTCGTCTGCTTGTAAGATTTCATTATGATGACAAATTATTATATTGATTGTCACAACCGTTTTTGTTGAAAGTGAGTGACGGACTCCATGTACACAATGTTGATGAATCCACAATATGCATATATATATTGTGTAGATAAACTCGTACCAAACAATTACTATGATTTTAAGAATACTACTTTATGTTTGATGTTTTTGTTATCAGTACTGGTATTAGAACACATTTTAATTTATTCACCAACATTTGGAATGGGAACATTTTCCGTGGCCTTTCCCATTTATTTTCCAACACAGACTGTAACACCTAGCAATCAGTCAAAAATGTATTTTCTATTGTTACTAATACATTTATATCATCTGACATAAATGTATAATACAATATATAGAAACAATGCGAATAAATACATAAACACACTTTTCTATGGACTAGGCTGCCAACTGTTGTTTGAACATTTCTTCCGTGGAATCACGCTCAGTCAAAATGGTTGTCCAACATTCACGTAGTGTGTCTGTTGTGTTAAGAAAATGGGACATTAAAAGACGTGCACTTGTATCCTAGTAGTAACAGCCACGTATGTAATGACCATTACATGTTACACTGGCACACGTTGTAGTATTTATCTATATGCAACATTATCTTTAGTTGTTCTGTTTTCCCTATGTCAAATGACACCTTAAAATGGACAGCGTATACGTCAACGAATATACTCACACAAGCATTATACTATTACTTTTGTGTTGTGTGATTTTAACTTAACACTCTAGAATTTGGATGCTACAACTATGTTTTCGCATCATATCTGGTCACAATATGTCAGCGGAATACTTGCATAATTATGAGATGATATATCAAAACATGAATTTTAATTTACATAGGAACATAGAGACGAAATAGCCAAAAGATTAGTTATAATTTATTTAAATTTATATTATGTGTAGCAAGTCCACAACTATCACATAAATTAATCATATTAATCCCGCTTTCAGAGATATTAAAGTTTTGTTGTGTACTAATTGTAGCATTCATAATAATAATAAGACAAAACATGATTGGCACCAAGCAAGACAAACTAGAGATCAGGAAATGGGAGACACTGGTGCCATACTGCTTATAGTACAGAACTAAGTGTACTAAGTATAAACTCGGGACACGCATCGATGTCTTTCGAAGATTTGTCGCAGCCTGATCCCTCACAGCTGACCAACTACGGGTTGGTAGTGACACATCAAAGGAGAATTGTATCGGTCCCTAAGCCCCGGCGTTCCAAACCGGTGTGGTCATCCATACCACATAATATATAATCCTATTAATGTTGGCGCACATCAAGTCACAACCAGTATAGACAATTTACCTGCATTTATACCCTGGCAGACACAGACAGGCTAAATTGTGGCGTGAATTTCGACTTTAAGTAATCTTACATATTTATATCTAGTAAAGTATGGCATTAAAACTTTGGCTATATGTTATGTCACATGATAGATGAATTATAATAATGCTGCTTTTGGAGCTTGGCACCATTCCTCGAAAAACAAAACGTAGAGAACCTCTATGTGGTACATTAATTCCATGTGATTCATTTACTTTTCAAGTCTTGAAAATGGCCCAGTAACATTTAAGTAAATTTTTGCAAGACAAAAGAGAGAATCAGGTAGTGGGAGACACTGGAGTCGTTCTGCCTATGATACAGAGCTAACTGTACCAATGATCGGCTCGGGATCTCGCATCGGTTGCTCCTAACAACACTACCCTGGAGAGTAGTGTCACAGCCCTATCTCTCACAGCTGACCCAACACCGTGTGGAAGTACTCTGCAGGGGAGAGAAATATCGGATCCCGGGCCGGCCAGCTTTCCCATAACTGGTTTGATATATCCCTATATATTGAGCACGTCAAGCTGCAATTAAAATATAACATTTACCTGCTTTTAAACCCTGCCAGACACAAACCGGCGGATTTGTGGTGTGAACTTCAACTTTAATTAATCTTGCATATCTACACCTAGTGAAGTTATTGATTCGTTAGAATGATACTAAAACTTTGGCCATATGTTACGTTACATGATATGATGCAGCAAACTTATGTATATGCGGCGTAAAGAATATTACTAATCTATTATATGTTTCTGATCTATGCTCTATGACGGAAGTGAGCAATTCCAAGATGGCGGACAGAGTGCCAGCGCCGATTGATCGATTGTTTGTTTTAGATCAACAATGTTAAGACATTGTTATCATGCGTGCAACACATACCTGTATATAATCGCAATAACACGGAAATAGTATTACTATTACATGTATTCTGATTGATGCAGATTCATGGATAGTCACGTTATTAAAATAGGTGTTGTCAGCAGTGAGCTGTTCCCCTCCAATTATTCAATCATCCATAAAGACAGAGACTTTGATAACTCAAAAGGAGGAGTCCTAATAGCACTAAAGACTGACCTCATAGGAACACACAGAACAGACCTCGACAGCAAATGTGAAATTATCTGGGTCACCATCAAAATACAAGGATCGAAAGATATCACAATAGGAGCATTCTACAGATCACCCCAATTTGGTAACACAAACGAATACATGCATGAACTACGAGAATCCATTAACAAAATTAAACGCTCAAACAAAGAACATATATGGCTAGGCGGAGACTTTAACCTTCCCGACATAGATTGGGATCTACTCAGTGCAAAGCCAGGCGGAGCTGCTCCCGGTCTATCCAAGATTCTACTAAAAATTGCGAATGACTTTGGACTTGAACAAGTTGTACGCAAACCCACCAGAATAAACAACACTTTGGACTTGTGCGTCACAACTAACCCCACCCTTGTTGAAAGATCTATAGTAGTACCAGGAATAAGCGATCACGACGGCATCCCAGTAATCATAAACAGCTGTAAGCCAAGGGTCATCACGCAAAAACCACGCAAAATATACATGTACCACAAAGCTAACATGCAGGCCCTGAAAGAAGACCTGCTCAAATGGAGCAATGAGTTTGTATCAAGGGATACATCCAAGAACACAGTTGATTAAATGTATACAGAGTTCCAAACTGTACTTGTCTCAATAATGAACGTTCACATACCAACAAAAATAATATCAAAGCATAACCAAACACCCTGGATAAATAAACGAATCAAGCGACTACACAAACGTAAACAAAGGGCTTTCAACACTCACAGACTACTTGGAAATCAAGCCAGCTATGAATTTTTTTGTAAAGCACGTAAAGCCATACACAGAGAGACAAGAAATGCTCACAGAAGATATATATCATCCATTTGTTCCGATTCACCAAAACGATTCTGGTCATATATAAAAAGCCTTAAAGTTGATACAGTCGGAATACCAACCTTAATGAAAGACAACAGGGTAGAATCAGATAACAGACTTAAAGCCGAAATCCTCAATAACCAATTTAAGTCAGTCTTTACAAATGAAAACACCAACCTACCACAAGAACCATATTCAAACATACCAGCTATGCCTGACATCACCATCACAACAAAAGGGGTCACCAAATTACTTCATGACTTAAAAACAAACAAATCAACAGGACCTGACGAAGTGCCAGCCAGAATCTTACAACTTGCCGCAAATGAATTAGCTCCAGCTCTCAGAGTAATCTTCCAAAAATCAATTATCACAGGAGAACTTCCCCACTCATGGTTACGTGCCAACATCACTCCAATCTTCAAGAAGGGAGACCGGTCCCTTCCGTCAAATTACCGTCTCATCTCCCTAACTTCAATATGTTGCAAACTCCTCGAACACATTATCTACTCTAGCATAATGGACCATTTTGATCAATACACAGTCTTATCCGACAGACAACATGGCTTCCGCAGTAAACACTCCACAGAAACCCAATTAATACTCTCACCACACACGACCTAGCGAAATCCCTAAATAATAAATCCCAAGTGGACATGATAATAATGGACTTCTCAAAAGCATTCGACACCGTTCCCCACAACCGGCTCCTAAATAAATTAAAGAGATATGGCATCCAAAACAAAACACACGCCTGGATCTCTAATTTTCTCAAGTGCCGTGAACAGAGAGTGGTGGTCGGTGGAGAACATTCCACCTGGACAAATGTTACATCAGGTGTACCGCAAGGCACGGTATTGGGACCGCTTCTCTTCCTGATATACATCAATGATATACCTGACAAGATCCGCTCCACAGTCCGTCTTTTTGCAGATGACTGTGTCCTCTATAGAGAAATCAATAATCAGTCCGACTCACAAGAACTACAGAAAGACCTAAATGAGTTAGCAAAATGGGAACACGACTGGCAGATGCACTTTAACCCAAAAAAATGCTTTGTGATGAGACTAACCCATGCAAGAAACGTAAAACATTTTAATTATACTCTAGGAAACGCAACACTACAGGAAACCGACAGTCATCCCTATCTAGGAGTATGTATCACCAAATATCTCACCTGGAACAAACACATCCATCAGATTACAGCCTCAGCAAACCGTACCCTAGCATTTATCAGACGCAACCTCTACTCGTACCCCCAAAACATTAAAACAACTGCCTACACAACCCTTGTCCGACCACTCCTAGAATATTTAGCATCCGTGTGGGACCCCCACACCCAAGTCGTCATCAACAAAATAGAAATGGTCCAAAGACGGGCAGCTCGCTTCTGCCTTACCGACTATACATCCCGAGAAACTGGTTGCGTGTCACAAATGTTAACAAAAATAAACCTAGAACAACTAACAACGAGACGAACAAACATACGCCTCGCCATATTGCACAAAGCCATTTATGGCCACCTAACCTTGTCTGTTGAAAACCTCCTCCAGCCTGTACAACGCCTATCACGGCATTTAAATACCAAAGCATTCAACACTATCCACACCAGCAAGAACTGTTATAAATTCTCCTATTTCCCCCGAACAATAAAAGATTGGAATTCTCTACCAGATGCAATAGTCAACATTACAGAGCCACAGAAATTCAGACAAGCATTAATACACGACTAATAACCTAGCAAGCGCACCCAACCCTGACCGTATGACTCCTAAGGAGTGTTGGCCAGTACTCAACCAAGACCAAGGTGAATCACACGATGGCGCACGCAATGTCGGCGCCGATTGATTGTCTGTGAGATCAACACTGTGAAGAAATTGTTATCATGTGTGCAATAAAAACGTGCATATATACGCAATAACATGACAATAAACACTACAGATAATAGGTTTTCGTGTACACATTATATGCTTGATCAAGTGCTTTAAATGCTACAACGATCCAGTGGCACCGTTTCAAACGTATCATAACAACATTTCAATTACAGTACAGTACAGTACAGTACAGTACAGTACAGTACAGTAGTAGTACAATAATGACGGTGAATTGGAAACGGGGAGTGTTGAAATGAGGACATGTTTTTAATTATAAATGATTACGTCTTAAGTAGCCACGGTTGGCTATGGCCAGTTTACTCCCCCGTGGTGCGTTTCGTTAATACATATTTCAACTATTACATATAATTGTGTGGTAAGTAACGATACAATAAGATTTATTTCTAATACTTTGATAATTGCATAATAACCTAATTAATCGAACACGCGTATGTATATGTGTATTGAGACTGGCAAGATGTTCAATAGACATCACAATATAGTGCGTGTGTATAAATATGTCTGGCTGTCTGAATGCACATGTGTTTCTGTCTGACTGTCTGTCTCTGCGTCTGAATAACTACGTGTCTGCTTTGTCCTTCAACTCGCGTGTGTTGATCTAATCATCACGACATCTATTAACCAACCTCCACAGTGCGTGGTTCTGCGCCAACCATCCGCGAAATGCAAACCCTGCTAGACGTCTGTTTTGTCCGACTATCTGGCGATGTTACAATACGCACGAATCCCAGTTTAAGTGGTACTGCTTCACCTGAAGAACGATTTTGCTTTGCACAAAGGTTGCAACTGCGCTACTTCCCCATTAGTACTGGCTAATGTTTAACACCGGTCGGTCAACATACAACTATCACGCGTTTACAAATTGCCAGGTGAATTGACAGAAGTGCCCGCTCGGCAGGGTTTGTTACGTAATAGAAGCTAAATTGGATAACTCCGTGTTGGCAAGCGATCATATCAGGGTTGTTGGACGCATTTACGCGATGCTTAATTAGAATGCTCACGGTAATTGAAACAACGAGCTGATCTGATGCATCGAACCATGAGAAGTCCTTGTGCGAAACGTCGTTGACGTGTATTTGCAGGAGAATTGGCTTTATCTCTCCTGTCAAATACTGCACTCATCTAATAGAAGCATCAAAACTGAGCGCTTTTTGGCGTAGAGCTATACGACATTTGTTCAGCGCATGACAATTTTAGTTGCGGAAAAGCCGTATATTTCCTGAATATAATGTCAACATTCACATGCTAATCAGGAGTGGCTGTATTTTAGTTACGTTAATAATTAATCCTATGTGACATGTGTATGTTCGTGCGTGTAACAGTGGTTGTCTCCATCCTTATAGTATGTTACGCTAAATTTAGATTTTGAGACCCCCACCCGTTTGTAATGCTTCATAACACTGACCTGCTTACCCCCTAAAAGGACATTATTGTTGAAAAGACACTAGGGCTATCTATCATGGTATATAAGAACTAGAATAAAGAATAAAGTACAAAAACAAATGATAATTTACTAGAATAAAGTACATGTTTAACTAACAATAAACAATGATACATCAATTGTTCAAGTTTAGACCTACTTTTAATAGGTGTGATTTCTGATAGGAGGAGCGACGCAGGCGACAGCTGCGCGAGTGGTCGTGTCAGACTGTCAAACGGAGCTCGAGTCCTTCTAAACCTATTTCGGTTTCTAAAATTGGGCAATCTCGTTCACCCTACTTTGCCTGTTTGTTTCGTAAGAGACAACACATGTGGTATACTTTATAACATGGACGTTTCATTATCTACTACCAGAACCGTTGGTCATGAAGTGAGAGATGTGAAAACATGATACAGATTTCCATACAATGAAAATGTTCTTTCAATTGTCAAATGAACAACATATCGGATGTGTCCGAAAATTGAATTTAAAAAAAGCTAATTATTCATATCGTTCTCAAAACCTACACTTTTATTGATAACAAAATGCGTCAATGGAAAAGAAATATGCATGTTCCGAATTGTGTCCAAGCAAAGTTTAGATCCCACAAAGATGAAAGCGTCGCCTTTCTGCTAAGCACCAGTTTTGCATCAGCTCCAGCAGTTACTTTAAGCAACTGCTGGAGCTGAACACGAATCAAAATTCCATCATGAAATCGTACATGGAAGTCAAATGCCTCACACTATTCTACTCACGGAGCGCAAGAAGCCTGCTTCTTTGTTAATAGAACACACATGAAAACAACCAAATGCACACACCAATCTGAAACACATTCTATTAGCATTGTCAACAGTAATTGTCAAAGGGTTTGTGTCAACTCAAACACAATTTGTGGAATTGGTACTGTTCACCATCCACCAGGGATACTAATTGCCCGTGACGCATCGCATAGAATTAGTTTGAGTTATGTTTTATAAATAAACTGAACCGGGATAAACCACGTGTTTGTGTATATGAATGACTGTCCGTGTTCACAAGATATTATTCTTTGTTATTCAAGTTTAGACAACTACAGCATCCGTGACATTTTACATCATCGGAAATTAAAATGAAATTTATTTTCCGATCGATGTGTTCGTTACGAATTTTGTTTGCTATAAGTTGGTCACAGGTACGCACAGACACACACAGGCACGCGCAAGCACGTGCTGGCCCGCGCTGGTGCGCGCTGGCACGCATAGGTACGTACAGCCACGCACAGCCACGCACAGGCACGCACAGGCACGCACAGGCACGCACAGGCACGCACAGGCACGCACAGGCACGCACAGGCACGCACAGGCACGCACAGGCACGCACAGGCACGCACAGGCACGCACAGGCACGCACAGGCACGCACAGGCACGCACAGGCACGCACAGGCACGCACAGGCAGATACGCACAGGCAGATACGCACAGGCACGCGCATGCACGCACAGACACATACAGATATGCAGAGACGCGCACTAATATGAGCAGACACGCGCAGACTCGTGCAAACAAGCACGCATTCGCGCGCCCACTCACAAACACACAAATATTGACATAATGTCATGAGCTTGGATATACAACATGAAGTAATTCGCAACAGTGACTTACCCAATACGTTTGTGACATTCGTAGACAACCGTCCGTATCCTCAGGATGTGCTTTCTGTACGATTCTCTGCGGAACAGTTGCGTAACAGCCTGCATTTTTTTTGTGTAACGGGTTATGTACCATTAAGTAGTGTTCAACGGCGGGAAATCCAAGTATAATCCACTAATTAAAACTTGGAAATACGACGAGGTTAATTTTATTCTCTTCGATACCAAATGGCGTTACATGTGCGCACGACACGTGAATCGTTTGCCCAGGTGTGTGATCGATTCTTTGTGAATAGCTTGTCTGTTGCTTTTGTCAGTAAGCAAAACCCTTCTATTGGCGGGGGAGGGGGCACAGTATGTTGCAATTCATGGACATACAAATTATTTGTAATGTTCCAATCTCTACAATGTTGACTATGTCCAGAAGAACGAGCATTGTGGATTCCATAGCCGAAGTACGGTTGACGTAGAGTTCAGGTATCGGTGGTTGTGTGCCAAGGCACAGAAATATCGCTTCGAGATTCTTCGCATAGACAGGAACCGAGCATTTGATACATCAGACGAGACAAGCTGATGGAGATACTTCCAACCGTCAGTGAAGAGTTGGAAATTCGAATGATGAGACTTTTTTGTAAACAAATCACTCGCACCTTGCACGTCGTTCCGTGGCACAGAGTGTCCAAGCACAGTCTAGAGTTACGACAATGATCGTCAGTTACATGTGATATTAATGACTACGTAATAAAGCGATTTGACCTCATGTGACTTTTTTGTGGAGCGCTGTGGACTATCTATGGAGAGAACTCTGTTTCGAATCCTGTGCCGCCGGGTCGAGCCTGGAAAAGTTCGTTCATTCTATGTTGCTCCAGTTCTCTCAGCTGTATGACTAATTCCCTGGGCATAGACAGTGATGGATATTTGTGTACGAATACTCTTCGCGCATTAACTGCAGGGTGGCTGAATGCTTCCCAGAGAAGTATCGATGTTATTCGATTAAACAATACTGTCAGAAGTAAAGGATCAAGCGCGTTGAGCAGTCCAAAGGACTGGGTACTGCGATATATAAGTACTTACTTTCTTGGGCTCTTGAGATTCACGTATGTACATGTGTTTAACAAGATTTAACAAGATTTAACAAGATTGCCATCCAGAGAATTAACTCTAGATGGCAGGTGGACAAGGAAGCCCTTTGGCTTATCGAGAGTCCAACCCTTTTATCTACATATATCCAGCCCTTCTGAGGTATGTGTCGATTTTATTTTAAAACATATTCACACTACTAGCACCCACACAATCATCAAATAATCTATTCCATTCATTCACAGTCCTTTGTGAAAATGAGAACTTTCTTACGTCTAATCTACACTGCTCCTTTACTAATGTAACTTCATGTCCTCTAGTCTTTCTATCTTTCTTAACTGAAAAAAACATATTTCTATCAATATTTTCATAACCATTCAATATTTTAAACACTTCTATCTGATCTCCTCTCAATCTCCTGCTATCTAGTGTTGTTAAACCACATTCTTTTAGGCGTTTTTCATAACTAAGATCCCTCAGATTTGGTATCGTTTTAGTCGCTCTCCTCTGTATTCTTTCTACCATATCTATGTCCTTCTTGCGGTATGGCCTTCACGCTTGTATACAATATTCTAAATGAGGCCTAACTATTGTTTTGTACAGTGGTATTATTAGTTCTTTTTCTTTATATGCTATATTTCGCCTATGGATTTGATTTCCTTTTGAAGTTGCAATTCCACACTGCTCTGAAACCTTCATGTCAGCACTAATTGTCAGCCCTAAGTCTTTTTCTTTTACAGTAGTACTTAGTACAGTTCCCCCCATTGTATATTCTACATATTCGTTCCCGTGTCCTGTGTGAAGGCATTTGCATTTCCCAAAATTGAACAACATTTGCCACTTTTCAGACCATTTGATCAACCTGTCAAGATCATCTTGTAAATGCTGTATCACCATCACTTTTAATCCTTCTAAACACTTTTGTATCATCTGCAAATTTCAAAACCTTGCTAGCTATATCATCGTCCAAATCGTTTATATATATTAAGAATAATATAGGTCCCAGTACTGATCCCTGTGGAACCCCACTCAAAACTGATTTCCAGTTTGAAGCCTCCCCATCAACAACTACCCGTTGTCTTCTGTCAATCAGCCATTTTTCTGTCCAGTTAATTATACCATTTCCTATGCCATGGGCCTTTAGTTTAAGCTGTAGTCTTTGATGTGGCACTTTGTCGAAAGCTTTTTGAAAATCTAAGTAGATGATATCTACTGGTGATCCATCATCTACCCACTTAGTGATATCTTCCAAAAAACATAACATATTTGTTAAGCATGACCTCGCTTTTAGAAACCCATGTTGAGATGGGTTTATCAAGTTATGTTTAACAAGAAAATCCACCATGTGATCTTTAATTAATCTTTCTAATAATTTACAAATCACCGATGTTAAACTAACTGGTCTATAATTATTTGACTTGTTTCTCAAACCTTTTAAAAATAACGGTATAATGTTTGCTTCTTTCCATTCTAAAGGAACCACTCCCTCTTCTAATGACAAGTTGAAAGCTAATTTATGTTCATAGTTTCTCTTTGAATTTCTAATTTCAGCTGTAGCTTGGTTTAGTGCTTCTTTATAAATGTTGTAGTCTTCGTCATTTCCAGTTGGCCTTACACGGAAGGTTTCATTATAATTATTATGCGCAATGATAAAATGTATTTGTGTTAAGTTATGTAACGTATCTGGATTATTTGAGGTTTACAGAAACATTATCTTTCTCATTCTTTGAAATTAAAATCGTCACAAAATCGCAGGTAAAAGCAATTGAGGGGGCCGCAATATAAATTTGCGTAATTTTGACAATGTTCCCTAATTTTTTTAGCGATATACTTTTGATATGTTATCTAGGATATATGTTTGCTTTCCAAACTGTAAGATTTGTTTCAGTTGCAATTTGTTCCAACATGACCCTAGTTTGGTCACAAAGTCGTAAACTGTAACCACGCATATCGGTCGATGAGTGTCCGTCATTCGTGACAACAATAGGCACCCATCAAGGTGACAGCCTCAGTCCAGTGCTGTTTATAATCTACATCGAGGAGCGTACCTTCAAAACACTACTGTTAAGTTCAAAACACTATCCCAACGTACTCTCAAGACATTACCCAGTGTCAAAACACTACCGTTATTATATTTTACCACCCATGTACACAAGGTACGTTTAGTAATTATCCTATACACTAAAGTCGAGTTCGTAATCGTTGGAACCAATTAGGCAACGGGAGTAAATAGTTAGTGCGAAATGTCATAACATATTAATGCATAGACGCGGGAATGGGGCGGCAGGGGGCAGTTGCCCCTGGAATTTCTCAGGGGGGCAGACATATACTTCTGACCCCCATTAAATGTGAACGTGAATGTTTGTTTTTGTGGCAAGCGTCAATGGCGGGTGGAAATGTAAATATTCTGCCCCCCCCCCCCTTCCCGGCTTCCGTTGTCACAATCGAGCCAACCGAGACAGCCACAAGGTGAATGAAGATGTGAATATTGGCGGCGGCGAAAATTTTGCAGTGGTGCTGAAGCTCCGGTAGCCCCCACCCAATATGAATTTCGTTCCCGCGTCACTGTATTAATGTCATTATTATAATTAGCTATGGTTTGAGTTAGTTATGGTTGACGTTAGTCATAGCGTAAGCGTTGGACCCAATAAGATGACTGGAATAAGTAATTAGTATGATAATGAGACGAGGGGAATATATAATTATTCGCTCGCGCCTAAGCAAGAAAAGCATGTCCAATTACGGCAAGATGCAGCGTGGTATACCGACGACTTACGGACTGCGAAACGAGAGAAACGGCAGAGGGAAAGATCCTGGAGAAAATCCAAAGTGAAGGTGCATAGACAATTGTACGCTGATCACTGCAAGAGAGTGAATGCAACTCTTACCCAAACAAAATCTGCTTACTATTCCAGCATAATCCGTGACACAGGCAAGAACCAGCAACGACTGTTCCGAATTGTAAACTGTCTACGGCATCGCAAAGTGGGAAATGTACTCCCTACCCACACGTCAGAAGCTGAAATTGCGAGTATATTTTCAGACTATTTTTCTGAAAAGAAAAGGATTATTATTATAAGCAGTTATGGTTGAAATCAGTTATGTTTAGGATTATTTTAGTTACACTATAATCGGTGTGGATGTCGAGATGCTTCGTGCCCTCAGCCGTGTCGAATGGCGATGACTGACGGGGCAGATCGTTGAAAAGGCATAAGCGAATCCTACATACCTCCGTAGTTTGAGACGCGAACATATATGTATGTATGTATGTATGTGTATATATATATTATCAAAAATAGATAAGCTTATCTATTTTTTATATTATATAATATAATATATATGATATAATGTATATATATATATATATATATATATATATATAGTATGATTGCTTAATTATTTTAGCGCCATGACCAACAAAAGCGTTACGTTTGCTCGCCGTCGTTTGCATGAAGACGTCACGCTGCACTATCACCGCGTGCAGATGTCGGCAAACCGCAGGACCTGTCCTTGTTTGGCTGATCGAGACTCCTCGAATGTCGTCAAACATCTTCAAAGATTTGCTCCGTCTCCACGGGCTGGATTGCTTCCGTCGGAGCGTTCGAATGAGCCGGATCAATAATTCGCTTTATCGCTACATAAAAGCAAGCGGCAACTACAAGAAAGTTGTAACGACAGTGAATTGGGGATGCCGGCCGTTTCAATCGACGTCACAGCGTCCACAACGGCAACTAGGGCTCAACACGTGTGCACCACACGTCCGGTGATCGTCCTAGCGGCGCACATCTGCCAGAACTACAACATTGACGACGAGCCGGAACTGCTGGCGGACATACTAATGTCGGTGTTCCTCTGCGACGGAGGCTTCGATCGCTTCGTTATCTTCCTCGACCCGCTCACATTCCCGTTTGACGTCGACCCGATCATATATCCCTTCCAGAGCATGCACACGTTCGGGACGATCTATCAACGCTACCTGAAGGTGTTGGAGTATACTTTTGTCGCAAGCAACTCACATCACTGTGCCGGTTGAGATGAGCGAGTATCCCGTCACCGACTGCCAGCAACCGTCATACACAAGTTACTACTCCAAGGTGCCATTTGTCGAGATGCCGATATTCTCGAGCAGGGTTAGTACCCCAATACCCCTCGCTTGTCACTCAATCAACGTCCCCGCCGTGTTGCTTCTTCTCCGCTACGGCGCGGACCCGATGCGAGCTGGGCATACTCATCAAATCATTGGCCTCTACTTCCAGGTGAGGTCCGGAAATTACCGGGCTATTTTGAGTTACACACCAACGATGATATTAATGTGTGCATCGTGTGAATATATCAACTTATGAAACAGCTCTAGCATTCTGTCATTGCATACCAACGATTCTTGACAGCTTTCAAACTCCTTCTATAAGTGAAACACAAAACATATGCAATATTTATTACTTATTCCTTGCGGAATTGTCGATTTTGAGTAGGGCATAGCATATTTCCTGGGCGTTCTTGTTTCTTTCTGTAGAATCCACTCTAAGTAATCGTGAAGAAGCTGAACGCGTCTGTCTTCTGGCTCACGCACAACCAACATCTATCGGCGGGCGGGCGACCTCACGAAGCAGCACCGTAAGGATTTCGAACTAAAGCTGTGCCCACGCTACTTCTGTCGCTCCCTCGGGCGGCTTCCCATCACCATCGGAAACCGTGACACTTCCGTCGCGCCGCCTTCCGACCGCTGCCACTTTGTCGAGTTCGGCTTATATCCCCACTAGTGGGGATATAAGCTGTTACCGCGAGATCGATCGCCTCAACTCACCCGCTGATCCCATGCATATATGCCGCCGCGCAATCAGGCGGACGCCGAAAAAAAATACAGTCACTACCTGCCGGGATACAACAGCTTCCGTTGCCGGTCTTTGTTAAACAGTACCGGGATCTTATGTTAGACTGAATCGTCTGCCTGGAAGCACACACACTGCCTGTGGTCTTTGCTTCAATTGTCTTTGAGTACTGCGAAGACAGTATTAGGGTCACTCCTCATTATGAGCAGTGCCTGTGGCATGTAGCCCCTCACCTTTGATGTCGTAGATTAGCAGTTTGATGCACTGTGTATATATTGTCCTGATTGTTTATTTGTGTACAGCAACACTTTCTTGTACACAGTTCCTTATATACGGGTACAGTGTATTTTATGGGTATGCATTGATGTGCATACTGATTGGCAATAAAATATGCCCCTTACCAACCTTTTATATATGAATCCATCTTCCTTTATTCCAACATCAAACAAGCTGCGGCCATATTAAATCTACATATATCAATACATAACAAAAACATAAATAACAACTTCTTGGCACAGCCAAAAGTATGTTTATGTTCGTTATGGATTGTGTCAGTCTAACCTTCCACCCCTATTGGTTTGTGGACTAGCCCACCGCTTGGTATCATGGGAGAAGATCTTCAATCTTTCCCAGTCCGATTTCGAATCGATCAGAGTAAGTCGTTTATATTTCTGTCTTGACCACCTCCTCCTCTCCTCCACCACTGCTTGTGGCACTTCATTTACATAGATGGTTAAGTACAAGGAACCGACGTGTGTTTATTACGATGTGTTGTACACTTATAATAATGTTCATTATATCGAGTTTGGAGGGGCGGGGCGGCATGTTGCCCCTCACCTTTGATGTCGTAGATTAGCAGTTTGATGCACTGTGTATATATTGTACTGATTGTTTATTTGTGTACAGCAACACTTTCTTGTACACAATTCCTTATATACGGGTACAGTGTATTTTATGGGTATGCATTGATGTGCATACTGATTGGCAATAAAATATGCCCCTTACCAACCTTTTATATATGAATCCATCTTCCTTTATTCCAACATCAAACAAGCTGCGGCCACATTAAATCTACATATATCAATACATAACAAAAACATAAAGTATTAATTACGTTCATACTGTCTTCATGACATGATAGGTTCTTTGCTAACAACCTGGAGAAAAAACAGGTAGAAGACATTTTAAATGTACCTCCTCAAATCGATGTTATCGTTCATTTCGTGCAGTCTCTAACAAGGCATTACGACATACTGGTGCGTTCACAGATATGCTAATTAATTTAGCTTTTGTAATATAACCCAACTATTGAATTATTTTTGTCCGGATCCGGTAAAAATTCGGGGAAAAGGTCCGTAGTGGTTCTTCGATAAATATGACAAGTGTAAAGGTATGCTCTTTTTATTAAACTGACAAATTTAAATTTCACCTAACTTTCTTCACGATGGGCAAAATTAATTAACGAAGTAAGTTCAATAATCTGTGCTAACAAAGGATGATCAGAATCTAAATTAACGATGGAAAATACAATTACTTTTCTCAGCCGTCGCGCCGTCGAATAATGCGCTTGTTGCATGATTTACCTGTCAGTTCGGAGTTTGTTCTTCATCTTGTTGCAGTTTTAGTGCACCTCTATTTGTTGACGCTACAACGTTCGGTTGGTGTAGGAATGGCGACATTTTAACGCTCAGCTGCGCATGAGAACATCGCTACACGGCTGTGGCTTTAGTAGCTATTACATCTTTTCGATTCGACTCCGAGAGTATAGGCCTGTGTGTCTGACGTAGCTACATATACGTACGTACATGCGTGCGTGCGTGCGTGCGTGCGTGCGCGGGCGAAGGAGATTGTGTGCGGTCATTTAAGCACGTAGAATCGACATATGAACTACTGCTGCAAATCTTACGAAGGAGAATATTTCACATACATTGGCTGGTAATGTAAACGTTTAATAAAGTTGCTCTTAAACAAAGTATAGTCATACGTAAGGTGTTCGAGTAACATTGGTCTAAACGTAGTGTGACGCTGCATGATTGGGTAGTATTAATTCCATTTATTGGTTTGACTCAATAGTCTATATTTGAAAGCGAAATATATGCATTTTACATAGGTTTAGAGTACCATAATTGTTTTTTTTATTTTATTTCACTAAATAATAACAGCTGACATTGTATGCTTCCAGAATACATGTTGAGCAATCTCAAAAGGTGCGCCAGAAGTTTATTTGTGCAAGCAACCATGGGCAGTGTGGGTCAATAAAAGCACTAGGTAAAAGATAAATGCATACAGTACTGGCTATTGTTGTCCAGCAAGGGTGGTGACTTCTGAAGTTGATAGCAAATTATTAGGTGTAGGGATTTCAGTAATTGTTTCGGCAGTCTGCATGATATGCATGTATCTTTACAGTAACAGGCTAAATTCGACATGTTTCTCCATAATTACAATTAATAAAGGGTGAAACCACTGCATGTTAGACTTCCTGTTGTGCTAAAACATTTTCTCCTGAAAATTGTGATATTTTAAATTTGAGACCCCGTTTTATGTGAACTGAGTGCACTAAACCAGGCATATTAACAGGTTCTGCCATAGAATGTATTGGAAGTGAAATGACGCATATCTGGAAGAGTGTAGTTGGCGGAGTGATTTTTTGCCATTTTTTCCAAATAGGACACGTGGATGCAGAAAAACGTGGCTATTTTGTTCAACATCTTTGCGCACCGAGTATGCATCCGTTTTAAAAGAGCTGGAGGTATGTAATTTTAACGAAATTTAATCAGTATATCAATGACATGATAGCAGTGGCTGTGAATGCATTTCAGATTTTTGTCAAGTACAGTTTTCTTATAATCTGACAAAACGTTAACATGGTCGCCAATGGGAAATCTAACAGTAGTCTCACCTCGGCCCGGGCAAAGCCAAAGGGCTAGTGTCGTGAACACGTGTGGGACTAGCGAAGTTCACCAAGACTAGTTAAATCATTATTTACGCACAGCATACATATTTATTTGAAGTTGAAAATTACAAAGAAGTTTCCCAAAAAGCGAGGTAAGGCGCAAGCAAAACGGAACGTAAAGAATAAAATGACGACTTCGACTGAACCCACGTCAGAACACACACTGACACAGTATGAGAAGATGATCGTGTCGTGACAGCGGGATGGAGTGTCTGTGGGGTCTCGGAAGATGGCGCGCATAGCGACAACGAAGAGGCATTACATCTAGGAGTCGGTATACTGAATTATATGTGTCTGAACCTGTAATGAGTATTGGGCTATATCATATGAGCACTTGTATAGAATCCGGATCCACCTCGATTTCGCCGTTATAACTTGAGTTTTGCCTAACTTTGATACCTCAGGCTCAGGCTCAGGCTCAGAGCGTTAATTCCATCATTCAATGTCAAAACAGGCATATTAAAGTCTGTCTTCTGCCATAAGTTCTGGTGGAACGTCCTTCCCGGGAATGTATTGGTAGCCCCAACCATCCAGGCCTTCAGGTGAATGGTTTGTTTCATGTTTCTAAGCCATGGTCTGTGCTTTTATTTACACATGCTTCGTTCATACTTAAAGTTTACTTGCATTTTTTAACACCTTCACATCTGGCACAGCACAGTTGTTGACACACACAAATCGGCACTAAAAGCCAGACTTATGGACTATGGTCTATGCCGATCAACCACGTAGAAGCTAGTAAAAGCCGTTGGTTTCTTCTATCTGGTGTTTGTGCCAGGGGAAGTAAAAAATCACCTGCAGGGAAATGGAACGTTGGAAACACCTGTCATTAGGACCGTTAGTCGTATGTCATTGCCCTTAGTATTTGATTTGCGGTCGTCAAGGTTATTGTCCATCTTGGCTATACACAACCAAATGTTGTGTATTGTCTACAATGGGTGAATGGGACCCGGATGTCACGAGATCTGGGATCTCATTCTCTAAAACTCCCATCTCTTGGCATTAATGTCCGAAAATGGACCCTGCCAATTAACAGTTGTTCAACACCTGTTCATGTAGATGTGTCTCTAGATGCATGACATGTAATAAGCCATACGGGCAGTTTTAGTAGTCCGAATTGCCATAAGCCTCTATTTAGGAGGAGGGCACAAGCCATACTTGCGTCGGCAAGAGTGGTCCAGAAAGGAAACCAATGATTGGTGCGTTCATGCTGTTCCCATCCCTATTGACCAAAGACAGGGATTGAAACAGGCTTGGAACAAGTACCTCTTGATATTCTCAAAGAGAGCGGCCTGGGTCGGCGACGACTGCCATTGGAGAAGAGATAATGCCTTGCATCGTTGACTGTTGCAGAATGTCACGTCTTGCTAATGAGTTAAAACCATACTTACACTTCACTTGATTAAAGGGTTAATACCCATTTAAATCACATACTTAAACATTTTGAAAGATGTCTGAGATGCAAAAGTTGGTCATATTTCATGTCGGTGTTAAGTTCTTTAGAACAATAACATTTCTCACTTATTTTGTGTATGAAGGAATCTTGCAGTTATACAAAGTGCTGTTGTGATAATAATAAATTGTTTAATTGACAACGTGGTTGTTAAATACAATATATATTGTAACTTGTTGAAATGCAATGTTCCCAAATCCAAGAATGACAGACACACTGAACTTAACCCTTTATACACAAAGACAGCGTTCTTCATACTAGTGGTAGGATTTATGTTACCCTGGTTGTTGTATGTGTGTAACTGTTCAAGCCTGGTACACATGTTACTGTAGTATAAAGTTATAATATTGGTCATGTCTGTTTTTCCAGCTTTGTGTTCAGAAATTGCGGATCATAATCAAAGATTCGGATGAGAATTGTGAGTATGGGCATGTACTGATGAGGAGTGTGGAATTATTTACAAAAATAAACACAGTGTCGATCACTGTTTGTATGCCCGTAAGCCTGACCATTTCTCCGTCAGTTTCACATGTTTGAGGTAGATATTGTGTTGCCATGCTAACGGACCCACTGGAATGGTTTGTAGATTTTTAGATTTTAAAATTTTGCCGGGCGGGACCCAGAATTGTTATTTTTTATGTCTGGATGGATAATAATGCCATCTACATATGTATTGCTGAAGGTACACAAAAATTTTGAAAAGTTTTCATATTTTTGCAGTTCTGTATGTGAATGCAACATGTTTGTAAGGCTGGTTAGTATATAGCTAATTTACTATTACTGTTATTATTGTTGCTGATGATAATTATACAGAAATAATAATTATAGGGAACTGAGACAGATTACATAACACTAATATATTTTTGACTGCCTTTTTCCCGTGCAATGGTGGGCAACTCTGCTAGTGTAGTATAAAGTACTTGTACATTCACGCTGTGTTTTGCAGTCAAGTACCTGGGTTTGTTGGCTATGTCAAAGATCCTGAAGACCCACCCAAAGAGCATCCAAGCCCACAAGGACCTGGTTCTACAGTGTCTCGATGACAAGGATGAGTCACTTCGTCTTCGTGTCCTTGACCTTCTCTGTGGCATGGTTCGTTCTCAAAGTTGAATGCTGAAGACATTAATTCTGTTTTTATTTGTTTACAAAACGACATGATGTGGCACAGCGATTTTCATGATGTAGTTCTTACTTCCTGCCATCATCCTTTCTCTCTCTCCCTCTCTCTCCGTCTTCGTCTCTCTCTCTCCCTCAACTCCCTCTCCCCTTCTCTCCTCTCTGCTCTCCGCTCTGCTCTCCTCTCTCCTCTCTGCTCTCTCTCCTCTGCTCTCTCCTGTTTGCTCTCTCTCCTCTCTGCTCTCTCTCCTGTCTGTCCTCTCTGCTCTCTCTCCTGTCTGCTCTCTCTGTTCTCTCTCCTCTCTGCTCTCTCTCCTGTCTGCTCTCTCTGTTCTCTCCCCTCTGCTCTCTCTCCTCTCTGCTCTCTCACCTCTCTGCTCTCTCTCCTCTCTGCTCTCTCTCTCCTGTCTGCTCTCTCTCTCCTGTCTGCTCTCTCTCTCCTGTCTGCTCTCTCTCTCCTGTCTGCTCTCTCTGTTCTCTCTCCTCTCTGCTCTCTCTCCTCTCTGCTCTCTCTCCTCTCTGCTCTCTATGCTCTCTCTCCTCTCTGCTTTCTCTCCTCTCTGCTTTCTGCTCTCTCTCCTGTCTGCTCTCTCTCCTCTGTTCTCTCTCCTCTCTGCTCTCTCTGCCCTCCATCTCTCTCTCCTTCTCACTCCACTCCTCCATATTTTGTACAAATCTGTTTTAATCAAATTGTGAACATTCATTTTTATTATTATTATCACACAAGTTTGCAACTTGTTATTTATAAATAATGAAGTGTCCACTATAACTATGTATTTGTGAGGCAGAAAATGTGGCATTTGTCACCACTTTATGATAGATATGAAGATAAATAAAATGTCATCTCCACACGTAGTTACAGAGAATGTCACATATGGCTAGTCATATAGTCACAGTGTAAGGGACATTTATATTTTCTGTCACATGTCTTAAACACTATCCATAAAAGGAGATTTTCTACTCTGTCCCAGTAATTACAAGCAGGAAGTTGTGCTTCGTCCCAATTTGGTCAGGATTGTTGGAATGAACCAACTTCTAATAGCGAACTAATAGCGGCTGTTTACAATTTGAATGTTGTGCTTATAATGAATACAATTTCAACATTTTGCTGTTGCAACATTCAAATTGTGAACACTGATTGGGGCTTATTAAGCACAATTTGGCAGGCAATGTTTGTATTCTACAATTGAGAAAAATCTATAAATAAACAAATGAGGCATGAGACATGGAAAACTTAGTTTTATTGTGAGATATAAAGTTGTAGTCATCAGTTTGCTGTGGCAGGTATCGAAGAAGAACTTGATGGAGATCATGAAGAAACTGATGGTGCACATGGAGAAGGCAGAGGGCTCTCACTACCGCGACGAACTTCTCGCCAAGATCATCGAGATCTGCAGCCAATCAAACTACATCACCAACTTCGAGTGGTAAGTTGGACATGACACATTGAAAATCCTAGAAATGGAAACATGTTGATGCACTGCTGTACTGAGAATGGCAGAGAATGATTCAGAATATTTAAATCCTATCGTTACTACATTGACAGAATCAAATAGTACACAGCTAGCAAATGAGGGTGGAAGTTGAAAGCAAGTGTACCCAGGTGTACATGTATGTGTACAAAGACTAGCGGTATGTGAATCGTCATCATCAATATGACAGGAAATTTTTGTGTGTGCACAAATTCGGGTAATTTTAAACAGAGAAGTTGACGACACCTTGTCGCTATCATGATGAAGACGATGGCATGCATGCATGTTGTGTTTGTGCACAGGCTGTGTTGTTGGAGAATGCGCACGCATTGACGGACAATGCACAGAGGAACGGCATCTGTGAAGTCCTGCATGCGGCGGTCTGGATCTGTGGAGAGTTCTCAGAGTGAGTATATGCGTAAATATGCCTTGACGTCCGCACCGCTACTGATAGAGACAGATACTAGTAAAAACCTGAATATATATTTCCCACATATCAGGATAGATCACTGGTTTACTTCTCGGTTCAGGGAAGGTGAATAAAGTGACTTTGAGATGGTATCCTCTTTCTGTGAACTTTTCACGCTATTAAAAATGGTTGTGATTTTTTAGGACTACATCAGTTTTCATGGTCCAGAGAATAAGTCGCATATTAAAAAGCAACTAATGAAAAACACTCAGCTATTTCAAAAATTATCTGGTTACCATCATTCAAATTGATAATTATGTCGCATGTGCCTTTTTTCATGTAGATGTACAGGACAACCTCACTATTAAGGTCATCCTTGGGACTGGACATAGTGACCTGGATAGCAAGATTTAACAAGATTGCCACCCAGAGAATTAACTCTAGGTGGCAGGTGGACAAGGAAGCCCTTTGGCTTATCGAGAGTCCGACTCTTTTATCTATGTGTATCCCGCCCGTCTGAGGTATGTGTCGATTTTATTTTTAAACATATTCACGCTACTAGCACCCACACAATCAGCAGGTAATCTGTTCCATTCATTTACAGTCCTTTGTGAAAATGAAGACTTTCTTATATCCAATCTACTCTGCTCCTTTGCTAATGCAAGTTCATGTCCTCTAGTCCTTCTATCTTTCTTAACTGAGAAAAACATATTTCTATCAATATTTTCATAACCCTTCAATATTTTAAACACTTCTATCTGATCTCCTCTCAGTCTCCTGGTCTCTAGTGTTGTTAAACCGCATTTTTTTAGGCGTATTTCGTAACTAAGATCCCTCAGATTTGGTATCATTTTAGTTGCTCTCCTCTGCACTCTTTCTAGCATATCTATGTCCTTCCTGCGATATGGCCTCCATGCTTGAATACAATATTCTAAATGAGACCTAACTATTGTTTTGTACAGCAGTATTATTAGCTCTTTTTTCATATACGTTATGTTATCTGACAAGATGGCTGCCCGGGGATAGACGTGTATTCTGGTGTGTCCTGAGCTTTGATAGTTTTTGTGGTGGGGAGGAGTTGGAGTGTGGAGGTTTTCAAGGTGGGTGACTAGCCGAAGGAGATAGAGCACGCTGAACTTTTCGGACTTTGTGAAAGTGCTAGTTTGAGTTTGCTTGACTGCTGTTAGTTCCATAAGTTAAGCCTGAAATCGACGCACATTACGCCTCAGTGTCAGTGCGTGCTTGTGTAGCAGGGTGCATTACGTAACAACGTCTGGCACTGGCAAACAACGCCGGACAGTGGAACTGTTGACACCCACTTTATTGTGTTCCGCATGACTGCGTCTGCAAGTTGGCTTACAATATGCCGAAGTCGCGTAAATCAAGCAATGTCGAGGACAACCAAGAAGACCAGTTAGTTCTAAGACTAATTGCAGCCCTCAACGATTCAGCGGTGCTGAACAAAATGAAACAGGTTCTCTTTCCGGATGAACTCGCCAAAGAGATTCGTGAATTGAGACAAACTTTCAAAAACTTTCAACAGCAACTGGATGAAAAAAACAATAAAATTACACTGCTTGAAGATAAGGTCATTCATCTCCAGAACCAAATTGATGACAATGAACAATATGACCGTAGGGAAAACTTACGTTTCAGTGGCATTGATGAGACAGGTCATGGGGAGGACCTTGAGTCAAAGCTCATCGAAATTTGCAACGAGCACATGAAAATCAGTCCTGCTGTATTGCCCAGCGACTTTGAACGGGTACACAGAATTGGCGGCAAAACGGACACCTCCACCAGGCCGCGACCCGTAATCGTCTGCTTCAAATCGGAGAAGACACGCGACAGAGTGTTTCAGTCAAGAGCTTCACTTAAACAAAAGAACGAACGAGTAGCCGAGCGAAGTTTGAAGATCTTCATAAATGAAGATTTGACAACAATGCGTGCAAAGTTGGCTTACGAAACAAGAGTGTTGAAAAAGGCAAACAAAATCAGAGACTGCTGGACGTACAATGGGAACATTGTAATCAAGGATGTCAACAACGTGATTCACAGGATATACACCTCGAATGAGCTGGACAAGTACCAGTGACATGCAAGGCATAGCACCAAATGTCGGTGATAATGATGTGAATAATTAGTTGTTGCTCACGTGACATTTCTGACTGACGAAATCTAGTTCTGCGATTGGCAATGTCTGCTATATGAACTGTTTTTTTTTTCTTTTCTTTTTTTCTTCAGTATCTTGTTTTGCTATTTGCAGTGCTCCCTAAATCAACTGTTTTGAATATATCTTAGTGCAGTTTATTACTCACTTGTGTTGTGACTTGTGATCCGTTTTCTGTTTAATGCTTCCTTATTTTCCACACGACTTTCTATTTGTTACAATATGGTAACCTATACATTTATATATATTGGAAATGTGTTTGTTAAAATGCATTAGATTGCATTAGCATTTGCAATGTCTGCTATAGGAACTATATGTATGGAAACAAGTTGGTTAAAGGGTACCTGCTTTTGTATTAACGTACGTTTAATTTCAATATCTTGTTTTGCTATTTGCAGTATTCTTTATATAATTTTTTATTTTTATATCTCTTAGTGCAATTGTCACTCACTTGTGTCGTGACTTGTGATTCGTTTTCTGTTTAATGTTTATTTATGTTCCACACATGACTTTTTATTTGTTATAATAACCTTTTTGCATTTTTTGCATTTATATATGTTGGAAATGTGTTGGTTAGAATCCATTAGAATGCATTAGCTCCTACCACTAGAAATACAGTTTTATTTTATTTCTGTTTTTCTCGGACCATCTTGTCAAATGGTCTTGACTTTTTTTTATTACATCGCCTTTTTTTCATTGTATTTTTTTCTAAACATAATCTGTTTTTTATCTATTTCTGACACTTTATGTAGCTACTTATCATGCACCGCTTTAGCTTTACATGAACAAAATACAAATATTATTAAACAAAATCTAGTAACTCAAACACTAAAGGCATACACTCTTACTGAAACATTATTGCACACTGAAAATATGTTGATCTTATTACAATTTAAAAATATACTGAAATGATCACTGACGAAACTTTTCTCCAATTTACAGGTGGTATTACAAATAATTGTCTAAATAATATTCTAAACATCAGTAATACTGTTGATGAAAATAATGAATTGCCAACAATACGCCGATCGTCATATTATGATTTTGAAAAATGTAATTTGTTAGTTCAAAACAATAGTAAACATTTCAGTATCCTAAGCTCAAATATACAGTCCATTAATGCAAAGTTTAGTGAGCTCGAGGCATTTGTAAATGACCTGTCTTCCCTAAATTTTAAATTTAGCATAATATGTCCAAGAGAGCTGGATATCTGATAATGATGACTTATCACTAATTCAATTAAATGGATATGACTGTATATCCCAAGGAAAAAGTTGCAGCACCAAAGGGGGATTATTAATGTATGTAGATAAACACTTTAATTATGAAGTAAAGATGAAATTAAATATGTATGAGCAATGGGAGGGACAAATAATACAAATAAATGGAGGAGGCTTATCGCAGACAGTCACTATAGGAAATATATACCGACCTCCAAGGCCTTTAACTGAAAACTATAACGAATTTATAAATGAATTTACAATGGTCATATCAGCTATGCAACATCATCAAAACAACAACCTTATTCTTGCAGGGGACTACAATATAAATATGTTAAAAATAAACGAACAACAACACTGTAGCACTTTCTTTGATATGTTAACCTCATTTAGTCTCTTCCCCCAAATTACTCTTCCTACGAGGTTCACAACATATGCTGGTACACTTATTGATAATTTTTTTTGTAATTTAACAAAGCATATTTTGCAAAGTACAGCAGGAATATTAATAAAAAAATTATCTGATCATCAACCATACTTTATGCTTATGAACATTGCTCTAAAAGAGGAACATACTACAAAATGTATACGAATTAATGTACAAAATACAGAGGCTATGTTAAAAGTCAGAAATGATATAATCTCTTCTGAAATACATAAAAAATTAGATACTAGTTCAAATGCTGATCCAAACCATAATTATAACATTATTATTAATGAAATAAATCAAGCTAAAAATAAATATATGACTAGCAAATTAGTGAAATTTAATAAATATAAACATAAAAAATCTACATGGATAACTCAAGGCTTGCTAACCTCAATACGATACAGAGACAAACTTTACAAACAATTAAAAATCACAAACCCTGAATCTTCTGCATATGGCGTATTATTGATTAATCTGAAAACATACAATAGTATTTTGAAAAGAAGTTTTCGCAAAGCAAAGCAATCATATTTTGACAAATGTTTTAATCAGTTTAAATTTGATATAAAAAACACTTGGAAAACCATAAATGAAATCCTGTCCAAACATAAAATTAATAAATCATTTCCAAAATATTTTAAAGAATCCGATTCTATTGTGGCAGACAAACTAGAAATTGCAAATAAATTCAATACATTATTTACCAATATAGGTAGTAACCTGGCTAATGATATTAAATACAAAGGCATTCATGATCATTCATATTATCTAAATAATATAGTAAACTGTAATTTTACATTTAAATACGTTGAAGAAGATACCATAAAGAAAACAATAATTAATCTACCCAACAAAAGTAGCTGTGGATGTGATGGTCTCTCAACCAAACTGCTAAAAATGCTTGAACCTGCACTAACCAAATCTTTAACTTTATTAATAAATCAAGTATTAACCACGGGAATATTCCCTGATAAATTAAAAATTGCTAAGGTAATTCCGATTTATAAAAAAGGTGAGCCAGCAGTATTCAATAATTATAGACCCATATCTCTTCTACCAGCTATTTCAAAAGTACTTGAAAACATTATTTTTTACCAATTATTATCTTATTTAAAAGACTCTAAGCTTTTGTTTGACCATCAGTATGGATTCCTACCTAAACATTCAACTGAATACGCAGCACTAGAATTAATAGATAGAATAATAACCAAACTGGATAACGATGAAATACCCATTAATATTTACCTAGATCTTTCCAAAGCTTTTGATACCATTGACCATTTAATTTTAATTGACAAATTGAAATATTATGGTATACATGGAACAAACCTGAACTTATTCAGCAGTTACCTAACAAATCGTAAACAATATACGGAAATTGACAATACAAAATCAAAAATGTTATCAATAAAAACAGGTGTACCACAACGTTCAATCTTAGGACCCCTGTTATTCATCATATATATCAATGATTTTGCAAAAGCCAGTAAAATGTTTAATTTCATAATTTATGCTGATGATACAACTCTATCAAGTACACTAAACACTTTCAGCGATAACATACATGACGAAAATTTAGAATCTTTAATAAATGAAGAACTTTTAAAAATAAATGAATGGCTCAAAATAAATAAATTATCGCTAAACATAGCAAAATCGAAATACATGACATTTCAAAAGGCAAAGAAAAATATACAGACACTTACTCTGAAGATAGACAATGTAAATATTGAACAAGTCAAAGAATTTAATTTTTTGGGTTTAATTATAGATACAAATTTAAACTGGAAAAAGCACACTGAAAAAATTGCAAATGCTTGTTCTAAAAAAATTGGCGTATTAAATAAATTGAAACATGTGTTACCTCTTCATATTAAAATAATATTATATAATTCTTTAATAGTGCCACACATTAATTATTGCATCATGGCGTGGGGCTTTCAATCAAATAGAATAATAAAACTTAAAAAAAAAGCCATGAGAATTATTACCTTAAGTAATTATACTTCCCACACAGAACCACTTCACAAAAAACTCAACTTGTTAAAAGTAGATGACATCCTTAAATTACAACAATTAAAATTTTACTATAAATATTTACACAATGACTTACCAGTTTATTTACAAAACTGGAGGATAATGTTTAACTATGAGGTACATAATCATGATACAAGAGTCAGGAATAAAATATACACTTATAAAATTAAACATGAATTTGCTAAGAAATGTCTTAGGCATAATTTGCCACTTTTACTAAATAACATTCCTGATATTGTCAAAGAAAAGCTTAGTACACACAGTTCACAAGGATTTGCCAAGTATGTTAAACTTTATTTTTTACAAAACTATCAAGTAACATGCACCAGGCAAAACTGCTACATATGTATGCAAAATTAAGAACTGACAACCACCTGTCAACTTGATACAATACAAAACAGTGCCTAAACGACAAACACAACAATCATGTAAGCTTGCTCACTACACACATGCATACATATTATGTTTTTTTGTTATTTGTTTTTTTCTTCTTCTTTTTCTGGAAGAATTTTATTAGGTGATGTATTGATTCAGTTAAAGTTTTATTGGAAAAGGTGGCTCCTCGATAGCGACTACCATAGTCTTAGAGGAGTCTCCTGACCCTACTTTGTCTGGGTCAAATAAAATAAAATTCTTCTTCTTCAAAATTCTTCTTATGTTTCGCCTAATTAATCCAAGGATTTGATTTCTCTTTGAAGCAGCCATACCGCACTGCTCTGAAACCTTCATATCAGAACTAATGGTTAACCCTAAGTCCTACATCAGTTTTCATGGTCCAGAGAATAAGTCGCATATTAAAAAGCAACTAATGAAAAACACTCAGCTATTTCAAAAATTATCTGGTTACCATCATTCAAATTGATAATTATGTCGCATGTGCCTTTTTTCATGTAGATGTACAGGGCAACCTCACTATTAAGGTCATCCTTGGGACTGGACATAGTGACCTGGATAACAAGATTTAACAAGATTGCCACCCAGAGAATTAACTCTAGGTGGCAGGTGGACAAGGAAGCCCTTTGGCTTATCGAGAGTCCGACCCTTTTATATATGTGTATCCCGCCCGTCTGAGGTATTTGTCGATTTTATTTTTAAACATATTCACGCTACTAGCACCCACACAATCAGCAGGTAATCTGTTCCATTCATTTACAGTCCTTTGTGAAAATGAAGACTTTCTTATATCCAATCTACTCTGCTCCTTTGCTAATGCAAGTTCATGTCCTCTAGTCCTTCTATCTTTCTTAACTGGGAAAAACATATTTCTATCAATATTTTCATAACCCTTCAATATTTTAAACACTTCTATCTGATCTCCTCTCAGTCTCCTGGTCTCTAGTGTTGTTAAACCGCATTTTTTTAGGCGTATTTCGTAACTAAGATCCCTCAGATTTGGTATCATTTTAGTTGCTCTCCTCTGCACTCTTTCTAGCATATCTATGTCCTTCCTGCGATATGGCCTCCATGCTTGAATACAATATTCTAAATGAGGCCTAACTATTGTTTTGTACAGCGGTATTATTAGCTCTTTTTCCTTATACGTTATGTTTCGCCTAATTAATCCAAGGATTTGATTTCCCTTTGAAGCTGCAATTCCGCACTGCTCTGAAACCTTCATATCAGCACTAATGGTTAACCCTAAGTCCTTTTCTTTTACAGTAGTACTTAGTACAGTACCCCCCATTGTATATTCTACTTCTTCGTTCCCATGTCCTGTGTGGAGGCATTTACATTTCCCAAAATTGAACAGCATTTGCCACTTTTCAGACCATTTTATCAACCTGTCAAGATCATCTTGTAAATGCTGTCTATCTCCATCACTTTTAATCCTTCTAAACACTTTTGTATCATCCGCAAATTTCAACACCTTGCTTGTTATTTCATCATCCAAATCGTTGATATATATTAAGAATAATATAGGACCTAATACTGATCCCTGTGGTACCCCACTCAATACCGATTTCCAGTTTGAAGCCTCCCCATCAACTTCTACACGTTGTCTTCTGTCAATCAGCCATTGTTCTATCCAGCTTATTATACCATTTCTTATCCCATGGGCCTTTAGTTTAAGCAGTAATCTTTGATGTGGTACTTTGTCGAAAGCTTTTTGAAAATCTAAGTAGACGATATCTACTGGTGATCCCTCATCTACCCACTTAGTGATGTCTTCCAAAAAACATAACATATTTGTTAAGCATGACCTCGCTTTAAAAAAACCATGTTGAGATGGGTTTATCAAGTTTTGTTTAACAAGAAAATCCACCATGTGATCTTTAATTAGTTTTTCTAATAATTTACAAATCACTGATGTTAAACTCACTGGTCTATAGTTCTCTGACTTGTTTCTCAAACCTTTTTTGAATAACGGTATAATGTTTGCTTCTTTCCATTCTAAAGGAACCACTCCCTCTTCTAATGACAAGTTGCAAACTGTTGCAAGCGGTATGCTAATTTGTTCTACAATTTCCAATAGTAGTTTGGGTGGAATACCATCCACTCCAGGTGATTTATTATCCTTCACAGCCCTTATATTTTCTTAGCTATCATTTCCGGGGTTACAATTAATTGTCCTAAATAGTCTGAATCTGCCACCTTGAACTTAGCCTCTGGTATTGGCAGTGAACTAATATCTTCCCTGGTAAACACTGAACTAAAGTACTCATTCAGGTCTTCTGCCATTAAGAATCCCTCTGATATTATATTTCCAGCACTATTTTCTAGAGGACCGACCTTATCTTGAACTTTCTGTTTGCTTCGAACATACGCATAAAAACTCGTGCTGTCATGTTTTATATTACTAGCTAATTGTTGTTTATAGCTTCTCTTTGAATTTCTAATTTCAGCTGTAGCTTGGTTAACTGCTTTATAACTGTTGTAGTCTTCATCATTTCCAGTACATCTATATGACTTCCACATCATTTGTTTATACTTAATTTTTCTAATGGCTTCTTTCGATAAGTGTTTCTTTTTGGACCGTTTTCCTTGGTTTTTGAAGGGTACAAATTTATCGACTATGCACTTAATTTCACTCTTTAATATATTCCAGCATTCTGTTGCCGTCTTATTTGTCAGTGTCTTATTCCAGTCTATCTTTGCTAAATATTTCCTCATGTCCTTATACCTTCCTTTGTGGAAATTTCTCCTATACTGCTTTTTACTATTCCTTTCTGATTTTACTTTGATGGTAAAATGTATCTGGTTGTGATCGCTACTCCCCAGTGGCTCACAAATCTCGACATTGTCAACTAATTCATTCTGTGAGGACAAAACTATGTCTAACACATTCTCACCCCTGGTTGGTTCTAGCACATGTTCAGAAAGGAATGTATCTTGAACTAAAACTAAAAACTTGTGGTCCTCTCTCCCCATACTCTGTAGAGATTTGCATTGTATATGCCCATGGTTAAAATCCCCCATAATAATACAGTCCCGTTTGCTTACTTCCCTTATAGCGTTTTGTATTTTTTCATTCTCTTCTATGCTTATGTTTGGACTTCGATAAACTAACCCAACTGTTAACGTTGAGTTTCCTGTAACTATGTTACACCCAACAGCTTCTTCGCAATCTGCTTCTCTTTCTAATTTTATTTCATAAACCTGAATAGATTCTTTAATATATAAAATAACTCCACCTCCCTTTCTTCCTATTCTATCTTTTCTAAACATTACATATCGTGTCAGTCCCAATTCAGCATATGATATATCGGTGGTGGTCCAGGATTCGGTTATACCTATTATATGAGGGTCAATATCTTCTACCATAATTTTTAGTTAATTTCTTTTGTTTACTATACTCCTTGCATTTAAACAAACACATTTATATCCATCTTCAGAAGAGTTTTCCAGACTGTTATTTGCTTATTTATTTGTGCTGTCTTTATCTATGCCTCCATTTTCAGGCTTTTCTGTGAGTCCCCACTGCGAATCTAGTTTAAATAGATTTAACAAGATTTAACAAGATTGCCACCCAGAGAATTAACTCTAGGTGGCAGGTGGACAAGGAAGCTCTTTGGCTTATCAAGAGTCCAACCCTTTTATCTATGTGTATCCCGCCCGTCTGAGGTATGTGTCGATTTTATTTTTAAACATATTCACGCTACTAGCACCCACACAATCAGCAGGTAATCTGTTCCATTCATTTACAGTCCTTTGTGAAAATTAAAACTTTCTTATATAGATGCAACCTGTCCCACTGTCAACAGATTGCAGCAGGTTCTCTGAGAAAACTGCTGCCCCCTTTCCACTAAGATGGAGGCCATCTCTCATGTACATATCTTCCCTCCCAATAAAGTATCCCCATAAATCTGTGAATCCCACCCCCTCTTCTTCACACATCTGCTCAGCTAGTGCATTGATCGCCATCCTCTTGCAGTTTCTATACGTTGCCCACCTTCCTCCCATTACTGTCAACATTCCTGACAAAATAACCTGTTCAACTCTCGTCTTCTTTAGCTTCCTCACTAACTGTCTATACTTCTGTACTATCGCAATTGTTCCCTCCCTGTCTGCATTATTTGTTCCTACATGTACCAGTATTGACCCCCCCTTGCCATGTCCCAATACCTTCTCTACCCTGTCAGTTACATGTTCAATCCTAGCCCCCGGTAAACAAACAACGACGTCCTTCCCCTTGCTCAGTGTCTTGTCCGTCTTTCTCATAATGGAGTCGCCCATAAACACCCTCTCTTTCCTCATTGCCCCCTCAATCACTGCCTTAGAATAGCTCCTTCTTCGGTTTGCATCTGTCTGGTTGTTGTCTTTCCCCCCTGTCGTCTTCTCTCCTGTCACATTCTCTTCCGATCCATTCTTTCCTGTCGCTTTTTCTCTTGTCACCTTTCCTCCTGTCAGCGTCCCTTTTATCGACTTCTCTTCTATCACATTTGCTCTCACTTCCTTTCGTCCCTTCTTCTTTCGTCCCATCTCATTTTCCTCTCCCATTCCATCTTCCCTCCCTCCTTCTCTACGGTCACTTTCTTCCCTGTCACCTTCATGCTTGTCACGTTTTCTGTTGTCGATTTTCCAATTTCTTCCCCTCCAATCACCTTCCCTCCTCTCAATTTCCTTTCCTCAGTCTTCTTGCCACTGCTATTCTCCTTCAGTCTTGCAGTATTCTCACCTCTCTCCCTGTCGTCTCTCTCCATTCGACCTGCCTCCTTGCTAATTCCCATCTCCATTCCCTTCACAATATCTGTCAACCTAACTATCTCCTTCTGCAGACACTCCACCTTCCAACACCCAATGCACTGAAAGGTGAATCCTTCCTCCATGGTTTCTGCCCATGACTTTCCACACCCGGACAATGCAAAATCTACCTAGCTGTAGCAGTGATCGCACACCAAGTGTCGCTTTACCTTGACTTGCCGCTTGCAAGGCGCCATATCCTGATTAGAATTTATTTAATAACTTAACTAACTTAGTCTTTATAAAGACTGTTTCCTGTGTACTACAGCACACTTTAGGTTACAAATTTCAATTATACAGCTGACTATTTATCCTAACACGAACGCTAACATTACTGGTAGTGACCTAATTTAAATACAATCAATTACATTATGTTAGGCTGCTTTATTTATTTAGGTTACGCCGCCCGACTATCGCCCTTGCTTAATTTTAACAACAATGTTACCTAATCAAAATATCTAGCAAGTACTGGCTTACACAGATATTATCTTAAGCTGAACATATTAGTGAAACTAATTACCTATACTTTACTGTATGTGGAAAATATTTGGGACTGTTCTAGGGTGACCTAATTGTGAGGTGGCTGTATTACCAAGGTGACCTAATTGTGAGGTGGCTGTATTACCAAAGTGACCTAATTGTGAGGTGGCTGTATTACCGAGGTGACCTAATTGTGAGGTGGCTGTATAACCGAGGTGACTATAAAACAAGGTTTGTTTTGTAAAACACTGGACATTTTCTCAAGATATGAGTAGTTTTTAATTGAAATTTGACATCTCACGAGGAGCCTGTATCCTTAAAATGATATCATTACAACTACGCCATCTTCCCACAGACACCTGAGTGACCCCCAGAACACTTTAAAGTCGATGCTGCGAGCGAAGGTGACACAGCTGCCAGGCCACACCCAGAGCATCTACGTACACAATGCCATCAAGCTGTACGCCAGCATCCTCATCACGGCTGAGGCTCAGGATGACCTACAGACTGTCACTGAAACCACGGAGCTGCTCCTTGAGAAACTACCGATGTTTGTTCAGAGCGCCGACCTCAAAGTACAGGAACGGGTATGTGTGTAGTTGTGAAGGTTAGTGGCTGTTCTGATTAATCAATTCTGTTGTTTCATGCTTCTGATTGATTAATCTATCGCAATGTTATGTAATCGCTCATCATCTTGTTTACATGAGAAAATTTGTTTTATGTGAAAAATATGTACAGTTACCTGATGTCAAAAATATGTGTGAAAAAGATGCCAGTGTTCAGAATTTCTACATTGATGGCATGTTCAGAAACTCGCACTACAGGAAGATGCAACACATTAAGTTTATAAACATCACAGGGCTGTTCAATCATATTCCTTTGTTGATTATTATCATGAATATGTGCAAATAAATGAAATATGTTGCATGTTATGTAGTGACATCAGGACTTCTATTGTGTTTGTTGAAATATTAATTCAATTGTATCAACATTTTTACATTTCTAATTCTTCCTTGACAGGTGATGTATTTGTAACAAATTAATAATAATCAGGTAGTTTCTTTTATGCGTAAATCATTGAAGTTTTTCATAGATACATACGTGTCTTAAAAACATTAAATGGTTTTAACGTGACTTGACTTAAATGCCGAGGCCAATTTTACCCATTGCTATCCCCGTGGATGTCACACCCCTCCATTTTGTCCTGTCTAGACCACATCGCTCTGCTCTTAAAAGCAGGAGTCTGAAAGCTATTTAGATAAAGTTTTCGTTTGGCATACGGCAGACGTGTCCAAACCATCAGAGTCTTCTATGTCTGATGACATCTCCGATGGATTCAGGGATGAATGTTTCATCTTTGATCTGGCTCTAGTTCGTAATCTGTCTGCCCTAGTAACACCTCTGATATCCCACAGGCAACTCATCTCAAATACTTCAAGAGACCGCATCTGTTGCGATCGTAGTGTCCAGGATTTGGCACCATAGATTGCTGTAGGCAGTATAAGGGTCCTGTATAATCTGGCTTTCATTCTTTTGTTTAAAAATATGTTGTTTCTGAATCTATCAAAGGCTGCTGATGCTAAGGCTATTTGCCTGTCAGCATAAAAGGTACTGAGCTGCCTAGGAAGTAGAACTCTCTCACAATCTCGAGTTCTTCATTTTCCAGGATGATATGCTTGTCTGATGAGGTGATTACTTTGCAATTGGAGAGATTGATTTTCATACCCCAGTTGTTACAGGCTGCTTGAAGCTGTTCAGTTGCAAATTGTAGTTTCTCAAATATGGTAGACATTAGTGTTGTGTTGCCAGCATACCTGATGTTGAAACTGAGGTCTGTATTTAGTTTGAACTCCTTAAGTAGGCTCATCAGGTCAGCCATGACAAACTCAAGGAACAAGTTGAACAGGATAGGTGAGAGCAGACAGCCTCACTCCTATTTCAACTTTGAACCAATCTGTCAACTGACCATTGATGGTAACAGCATATTCCACATTCTCGTACATGGCCTCAATCAATGCATCCCTCCAAATGGTGTCAAATGCGGCCTTGAAGTCCACAAAATTGAAATGTAGTGAGATCTGTAATGGTTTTAATGTGACTGGTTTTAATAGCTTCTAATAAATTGACAATTGATCTTCTTCCTTATATCTGCAATATATGTGTTCTCTCTCTCAAGGATATCATTGCAATACATTTCATGCATTTTCATCTCATAAAAGGTGGTCATAGAAGTCCCAAAGAAAATAAACATTACATATGGGTGTGTAATGGTTTAGTCGTCATCACATATCGTGATGGGGAAACAAATGGAACTTATATTAATACACCTATTGTTGATATTAGAACCGGGCATCGTGGTGGGTCGTGTCGTGACAACTGTCACGTTGGTTGAATCCAGCAGCTGTTGGTATGATTTGGAAGCCATGTTGCATCGCTGAGAATCTTAAGTCCTACTCAATATATAGGTGGTGTGGTGGTTTGTTTGTTTGAACAGATACGAAAAACTATGTTTTTTTTGGACTTTGTGAATTTATGAATGATAAAAATAGTTGAATAACAAATGCATGAAGTGTTCGTCTGTGTCTGTAGCCTTGACCTTGATGTATGGATCAACGAACCACCGCCCGAGGACGATGAACCTGAGGAAGTCGTCGCCAAGATCAGCATCTTCCACACAATGGGTGATGTCAGGTGAGAGCATCCCTCTTTATCACTTGTCATGGTCATATTGTGAGTTGACAAAATAGAAATAAATGTAAGACAACAATTTAATGGGGGAGTAAACATGTTTGATGCTCTAATATAATGCATTTTTGTATTATTTCAATAGTTGTTTACATCAGTTACATATTAATTGTGCTGATATCCACTACTGAAGTTGTGTCTTGTGCACTTATATTTCCAAGATATGACAAAACTACATTTGATGCTGTTGGTTTAATAACTGACATTGGTTTGTGCAATTTCATAAAAACTAACTGAATTGCAGTGACATGTCTTGACAATGTAGATTGGCACTTTGAAACTGTTTTGTTTCAGCCAAACACCTTGAACTTTGAAGGCAAGAGCAACGACGAATCAATATTGTCGAACGTCCTAGATGAGATCCGAGGCATCCTCACTACGTAGTGACTATGACTGTGATCACTGCCGTGCTGCTAAATGTTGCCGCTGTCATCAATCAGATGCTATATGTGGAGGTGTATTAAATTCCACAGGACAAAGACACAACTGCCTACATCAGCATGTGGTTAATAGCACACGGTAAATTACTCTCCATCTGCCTATAGTTCAAGACAACCACCAGGCGGCCAAAGTTGAGCTTTGGCACTGTTAGGAAACCAAGGGTAGAGTGTTTCCAAGCTCTCTGATCTCGACTCCCTTCCCAATTGTGTCACATGATCGGTTCAACCGATTGTCCAACAATCAAACTATAATCTTGTGGCACGATCACGATTGGGGAGTTGAGATGGGGCGCTTGCAAATACTATTGAGTTTGTGTGACAGACCTTCCAAATCTTCCAATATAGTAGAAATCTGGTTTTTGGTCAATTTGCAAAGAATATGCACCTGCTTTTGTTGTATTTGATTTTACATTTTTTTATTTTAAGTTTTAAGCTAATGAGTTATTGGTGAAAAGAAACTTATAAAACCAAAAACATGAACATTTTCATTAATATTTTTGTGGGCAGGACATGTAGAAATACTAGATTTCTTATGTAATTCAGGAAATAAACATTCCGTAAATGGCGCTAACAACAAGAAACTGTCAAATGTTCGAACAAAACTCCCACTTTCAGATGCCCGATATGGGGGAGATCTCCCACTATTTGATTGTCAACTTGGAAGGTCTAGGCTGATGTCATTGTCCCAGTAAGGAAATACCTGGCATTTCCATGCATCAGTATAACTGCTGTGCCACTTAACGATTAATTTGTAAATCAGACTAGTCAATTTTGAGAATGCATGTTGTAGCCTTCGATGAAGGTGGTGTGCCTCTGTTTACATACAATTATGTGTTTTTTATCTATTGAATGTTTGCTAACTCGTGATATTTCAGATTTATTAAATGTAGTATCCCACAATTTGACAATACGCTCTGGATCGTTGTGGGTGCTTTGACAGCCACAACTGTGCAATGGTGAAATGATGTACAAAGAGAATTAGACTAGTTATTAAATTCATTCTGGTGTTGAATCAGTTCTTAAATGTTGGTCAGCCAAGATGATAATAAATTGTTCCAAAGCATTTTATCGGTTACATCATAATGTAATTTTTACCAAGGTAAATATCGACTCCGGTTCAAAGATGACAATTTCTGCATCCAAGAGATTTTCAATTTTTTCTGGCAACATCTAAACACTGTTGGCTGTGTAGGCAGTATTAGGTTAACTGGTTTGTCAGCAATATGCTTTCACAATTTATCCTTCCAAACAGAAGGTACCTTTCCAAAGAGAAGGTACTAATGTATATATTTAGATGATTATCACAATGCTGGATGATAATTAGAGCAATTAAAACAATGATTTAGTAGCAACATTGTTTACCCTGTAATGTTTGTCGGTCTAATAAAGTATTTAACTCTTAAGATAACATGAATTGTATATTACCAGGATAGCATCCCACAGAATGTACATTATGATGTATGCGTGTGTACGAACAAATGTCCATTACATAAGGTGGGGGGTTTAGTTTGGGTTAGGTACTAGGTAATGTTTAGCTTTGGTGCATATCCAAGTGCAGGTTTCAAACAATTAATAACCGATGTTGTTAAATTCTTGTTGGTGTATTTGTCAGTCTCAATGAGATAACGTTTTTAAATAGTCTGTAATCCTGCATTGTGTATATGGAGGTGGCACAATGGTGCTTGTGATATTGTAACAAATACAGGATTGCAAGAAAACGTTTATACCAAACATTGTGTGTTGTGAATGGAGGTTGCTATTGATAGCATGACTAGCACCATACAATCACCATTTGAATTTCAAGGTACACCTGCATATGCAGGGCACTGTAAAAACAGCTATCCTGATATCTTCAGGAAATACTCGGTGTTAGTAGAATAACTAAATTGGCTGTTTAATGAACCAGCTGTGGTTCCACCAAGAAACATATACTGTTATTTCCTGTGCCAAATGTATCTTGAAATTAAGATGTGAACATTCAATCCTTTGAATAGCCTCAGGCTAATTTTGAGGACTTATATAGGGGGCATGATAGCCAGGCTCTTGTCTCTTGAAATGAAGACATTTGCCATCTTAGTAATGTGGTGGCCATATGAATTCAGTTGGGGTACACCAGGACATAAAATGCAGTCTACATAAAGAACCATGTCTATGTATAGACATACATATGTAACATGTATGTACATTGTATTGTACAACACTGTTTAGGATACCATGATGTTAACGAGCTGTAGCGTTGGTGGAAGAACTGATGTTTGTTCACCAGTAGAGGGCGTGTCTGTCTCTATGTACACTGTTCGAGGTGTCCTCCTGGTTGCCATGCAAGTCACATGACACTGTTGCCATGTGATGCAAATTGTGCAACATTCCTATGAATACAATAAAGTTTCTGAGAAATATATTGTGGTTTACGTTTTGTCTTGCTTTTAAAGCGTAATGGTCATTATAATGATTTGGTAGGACTTTACTATTAAGGTCGCCCACAGGATTGGGCTGAAGTGACCTGAATTCCAGGGTGACCATATTATTTACTATAATTTACTGTTACACAAATAATTTGGGACTGTCCTAGGGCGACCTTAATTGCGAGGTGGCTGTGTACCGAGGTGACCATAAAGCGAGGTTCTGCCGTATTTATAATGCACTCTGCAGGTGCACTACTTGCAACATGTCAGACAATACACACTGGAAAACAGAAATTAAATCACATTTTCAGCTAATTGGAACTTGCACATTTAGATCTGATCCAAGTAAACAACCTTGCAAACTATTTTTACTAGAAAAACATCTGGTCTGAAAATGTTTTGTGTGGAAATGTCAGCAGTACTGCACTAAGGTCACTCCTTGACAGCTTTTGGTTTTTGAAGTCCTGCAAACATCTATCAGTCGTCTTGTAAGTCATTTCATAGGAAAGAACTGTTTACACAATACATTTCATTCTGATCCTTATCTCATTATGTTGTCTGACCCACATTTAAACATCCTCAGTCATACGACCATTTAGTGGAGCCAATTTGTGTCTATGACCGTGTCAGAGAATTGTAACCGATTCCACTTCTACAAGAGGCTGGTGTAATTTCTGAAGCAGTAGCAAATCAGAGAAGAGAACAACCTACAAATGTGACTTGTGGCCTTTCTTTAAAACTCTTCCCCTGATTGGTGCGAGCTAATAGGTGACACCTGCAGTTTCTAGACAAGTGTGACATAATCGCACTAAAGTTGGATATAAAGAAACCATTCGTGTAAATGGCCCTTAATTTATCGAAAATCTCATAAACTAATCACCTGCATACCATTTGGTATTCAACAGTCGCACAATAACTGCATTAGACGTGTATGGTACAAATTGCATGAGTGCAGATAATATGACTTTCGTTTGTGAAGAAAGGTGATATAAATTGATTTTACTTGCATAAACAGGCTCATCTGTCAAATACCAACAGAGTGAACTCGGTGTGAAAATGTAACATCTTCAACGGAAAGTTTCGCAAACGCATTGATTTTCGCTACGCATCGCTGACTCGACACACGCCAATGACTGGCAGCCCTTGCATGTCTTACGCAATACCCTTACGTAAAACTCGACAACAGACATGCTTAGGCATAGAAAGACAAGTTCCGTGTCCACTGACGACGACCAGCGGGCACTCTGGATATTATAACTTTTGACTCCGCGGTTTTAGACAAGAAATCTGTGTGTTCCCAGGCGAACTATCTGACCAAATTCGAGAACTTCACGTTACATTAAAGAAACCACAAACTCAGCTAGAGGAAAAGGACAAGGAGATTCAAAGCCTGGAGGATAAAATTGCCAATCTGGAAGTGCAAACAGATGCAGGTGGTCTGTGGAAAATAATCAAGGGGAAGACTTGGAGGAAAAGGTGATGACACTCTTCAATGAACACATGAACATTTCTCCTCCCATTGATGTCTGCGACATAGAAAGAGTTCACATAATTGGGCGAACTTTAGACAACAAAGCCAGACCGCGACAAGTGATCGTACGTTTCCGCAGCGAGAGAACGCGCGACGTAATAAGATGACGTGCGCAAGTACAGCTGCACCTAAACATCCTGTATAAAACATTGTGGAATGTGGAAAGAATGCTTCGATTAGAAACATACTTCACTTGAGCATAAACACACATCATTTCTTTACTGGCTGCCCGTACACACACCACACAGAGAAGAGACAAGACAGATACACTAACTCCTACTGATAAATACAATCAAATAAGACATACAACACTGCACAAGAACCAGCAGTATTTTGTGCAATTCTCAAAATACTGCCAGCTAACTTCATCCTTACATCCATACCGACCACAACATCAAAAGTTCACACACAACAGAGATTCATGCACAGATTTGTGCCAGAAAATATTTACAGTTGTCTTGCAGAAAAGCTGGACATATAACACTGCAAAATTAAAAACAACTGCGCAGCTGTTATTTATAACTTTATTGTGTCAAACACAGCTAAACAAAACTTGTTTACTACTGGCCCATCGTGCATTGAAGCAAATGTTCAGACACGCACAGGCACGCGCATGTACGCGCCAGCACCCGCAAGCATGCGCTAACACGCGCTGGCACGCGCAGGTACGCACAGGCACGCACAGGCACGCGCAGGCACGCATAGACACACAGACACACACATATACGCAAAGACGCGCACGATTACGAGCAGACACGCGCAGACTCGCGCAAACAAGTGCGCGCGCGCTCACACACAAATATTGACATCATGTCATGACCTTGGATATACAACATCAAGTAATTCGCAACAGTGACTTCTACGCTGATCTGTTGGTATACCACTCCAGAAGAAGGTATTCATTCACACTGTTTATTACCAAGTAACATTTACAATATACGAGGAATTCTTGGCGTTGTGGCGCCAACATACATACACGCTTGTCTCCCCTGCCCCCCATCATGCACACGCAAAATATACAATCAGAAACATTACGAAACTGTACTAAAACTAGTATAACTTTAAACCAAGGCCAACTGCCAACACATTTTAAGACAGTCGTTCATGTATTGACATAACGTGAACTTGGTAACATAATATTAATACCGTCTGAACATTACCTAAACAGTTAAAAAGTATACATGTAGTTAAATAATAAATAAATGAATACATAAATTAGCTGACGATATAAAAACTAAACTGACAGTTAAAGAATATGTACATACATGAAGTTAAGTTATTAAATAAAATTAACAAAATAAATAAATAATAATAATAAATAAACAATTTAGCAAAAATAATGTTATTAAATATATACAATATAAACAGACTGAAAACAGTATCATGGCACCTCGCGGTTCAAGTGACTCACATGCTGTGGATAAAAACTGTTTTTAAATCTAGTGGTCCTTGTCTTAATACTTCTATAGCGCTTGCCAGAGGGAAGAAGTTCAACGAGATGGTTGGCTGGGTGGGTAGTATCCCGTACGATGCTCTTGGATTTTCGCGCACAGCGATCATGGTAAATAGATTCAATGGATGGCAACTCGCACCCAATGATTCTAGACGCGCCCTTCGCGATAACTTCTAGCCGTTGTTTCTCCTCCTGACTGGCGCGGCCAAACCACACTACAATCGAGAAAGTGAGGATACTTTCAATGAGTGTGCGGTAGAATCGTATCATAATCTCCTGAACAATGCCGAATCTCCAGAGCTGCCTCGGGAAGAACAGGCGATGTTTTGCCTTTTTTGTAATGCACAGTGTGTTTGTGCCCCAGCTGAGATCACTTGAAATTGTTGTTCCAAGGAATCTAAAAGATTCAACCTGCTCGACCTCCACGCCATTTATCGAAAGAGTGTGGATGGGAGTCTTCTTTTTGCTACGTCGCCGACATATGTCGAAAAGATAGTGTTAGCATCCGAGGCCAAGTCATGCGAACTTGATCCACTCCCATCGTCGCTCCTCAAGAAGCATGTTGAGGCTCTCTCTCTCTCTCCGGTGGTAACAGTTTAATCAATGCGTCTATATCCTCTTCCGTGGTTCCACAGGCGATGAAGCACGCTGTTGTGATACCAGTACTGAAGAAACATAACTATGACGACAATGTACTCTCTAACTATCGCCCCATCTCGAACATATCGTTTGTAGCGAAGACAGCAGAGCGTTTCATATCACGACAACTACAACACTTCCTCGAGGGAAACGGCGTATGTCCAGTCCACCAGAGTGCACATCGCCCACGTCATAGCGCCGAGACAGCGCTTCTGCGCATCCACAACGATGTGGCGCAGTCGACTGGTGCACGTCGAGGTGTACTTCTGGTGCTACTTGACCTTTCTGCTGCATTCGACACACTTGACCACGCTATTCTGTTGTGACGCCTGCCCAGCTATGACATCTGTGGTGCAGCACATGCTTGGCTAGCGTCCTACCTGCATGGCCGAACGTCTGTGGTACGCACCAAAAAAGAAACATCGGAGATCAGTGTCATGAAGACCGGTTTCCCACAAGGGTCGGTCCTTGGACCGATACTATTTAATGTTTACATTGCGGCGATGATTGCGCCACTAGCGAAAATGTTCCTACACCATGGTACACAACATCATATATACGCTGACGACACTCAACTGTACGTCGACTTTCCATCAACCGATCACGCAGACACACTCGACCTCTCGATGGCGGCACAAATAGCAAATGCGTGCCGGAGTGCATATTACCACCTGCACCGAAGCTCACGTATACGCGACACACCGGAACAACCAAGTGTCTCGTACATGCTCTTGATACTTCAAGAATAGACTACGGGAACGCTATTTTGTACGTAATATCCGACCGGTTACTCCATCGCCTTGAGATGGTACAACACTCGCCAGAGTCGTATTACGTATTAGGCTGGGCGATCGACAGAGCATCACGGCAGCACTGAATAGCTTGCACTGGCTGCCGGTGAAATGACGCATTCAGTAGGCTTATATTCACCGCCCTTCACGACAAGACGCCGGCCTGGATCGCGTCATTGATTTCACCATACGTGCCGCGCCGCGCCAGTTTTTATTACTGATGATATATAATGTAATTGTAGAGGCGTTGTTGGCGGCGGCAGCAGTAGCGGTTGTCAACTGTTGTCACAGTCGTTGTTATTGTTGACCTACCTGACCTCTCCTCAACCCTACCTGTACTAGTCGCCGGTGCAGACGGGAAACATTTCCTGGGTCAGGTTGTGAAGGCGGCACAGCGTGAGGTCAATGCCCATCACTCCCATCGGCATCCCGGGTCTCGGGCGACTCTTCCCGCCTCTTTCCATAGACACATAGAACAGTTCAGATTACACCGTATTAATTGGAGGCGTTATGTACAGTGGTATTTATTAAAATGGGGTCTACATCAATTCAGCGGCGTTCGTATCGTCATGTTTTTTTCTGCTGTTTGTTGTTGTAGTGTTGTTGATCGATATGTATAAGGC
>CAXEFP010000730.1:537500-655000 GCA_963995525.1 Escarpia spicata
AACCATTATTTTAATAAGGTATACCTAATACATTCTAGCTGGTGATGAACCATTTCTGCTAAAAGGATTTGGCATTGATAATTAATTTCGTATGTTAACAAGTTCAAAAGCCGCTGTCACTGTGACCAAGCTGACCAAAAGAGTATGGAAAAACAAGATGATCACCGAGAACATTAAGATGAATGTATACGGCAGCGAATCGTACCTTACAAAACAGAGCCAATGGTATACCATTGAATACCATTCGGTACACTTTGACCATTCAATGGTAAGTCAGTAGGACACAGTGGTATTTTCAGTGGTATTTGAAAATACCATTCAGTACCATTGGACCATTCAATGATAAATCGGTGTCTCAATGGTACTTTCAATGGTATTTGAACATATCATTCAATACCATTCAATAATAAGTCAGTATGTCTCGGTGGTACTTTCAATGGTATTTGAACATACCGTTCTGTACCACTGGACCATCCAATGATAAATAAGGTTTCACTGGTACTTGAAATGGTATTTGAATACATAATTCAATGAAACACCTGTGTGTTTCAGTGGTACTCTCAATGGTATTTGAATATACCATTCAGTACCATTGGACCATTCAATGATAACTTATGGTTCAGTGGTTCTCGCAATGGTATTTGAACATATCATTCAATACCATTGGACCATTCAGTGATCAATCAGGTTTAAGTGGTACTCGCAATGGTATTTGAACATATCCAACCCCAGCCAGCACGCCACCCTTGGCCCGATCTGAGCGGCTGTCAGGAGGCATCCGTCGGCACACGACAGCCGCCTGCCAGCCGCTCTCCAATCGCTGTTGCCCCAGTGACAGCATCCGTTGGTTATTTGGACGAGGCTATTCGCAGGGCTGGTCTCTGCGAATTAAAAACCATTTCTTATTCACAGAGCTGAGCTCTGCGAATTAGAATTCGTTTCTTATTCACAAAAGCCAGCCGGCTCTGCGAATGTGCACGCTATAGCGTAGTTCGCAGAGCCCAAGGGCCGGTTTCATGAAGCGGCTAAGAACGTTCTTAACGCTAAGATGATTGTCTTAGTAAATGACATGATTTTTTTAATATATAAATTAACATAGGAGTTTAACCAAACACGTGACGCTAAGTTATAGCCTAACTTTAAGGACACATCATGAAACCGGCCCCCGGCCTACAAATTCGATTTTATTTCTTATTTGCAGAGCCCAGGCAGCCAGCTGGCTCTGCCATTTGCGGTGTTAAGCGTAGTTAGTAGAACCTAGCTCTGCGAATTAGATTCCACTTCTTATTCGCCGAGCTCGCATAGCCAACCGGCTCTGCGTTTGGCGCGGCCTTTTGCAAATTTGGCCCAAGTGATATGTTATTGGGTACTTGGTGTTTTTCTATAGAAACAAAGGTATTTTTGTTCTATTTCTACATTAAGTTTCACTATGCGTATGAATGTTCTACTACTTCCTTTCAAGTAGACTTTGCAGTTGTAAAGACATTCTTCGATATTCCAATGTCTACCTATGCGACTTTTAAATTAGTTAGGTGCGGTTACAATGTCTGGTAAATTATTCTGATCAAGCGAAATATCGTGTACGGAACAGGGAAAAGCTTCAGAAGACTCATAATATGTACGTAGGAAGCATAAATCTGATTGATTGTATTAAAATCATTAACACGGTACGTACTATTTACTTGTCTAAACTAATAACAACTGAAATCCTGCCACAGCTTACTAACACATTGTTAACAACATTTTAAAATACTTTTCTTCATTGAACTTTTCACCATCTGGCAAAGATACATGTCACAGCACATTTCTTACACACGCCTCCACGCAAGCACACACGCACGTACGCACGCACGCGCGCGCAAACACAAACACACACATCGAATGGGCACTTTCAAACTCTTCCCAAGACCGAAATTGTTTTCCTAGCTGGAAGTCACCCATGCTGACAATCCAATCACCTAAAACAGGAATGTAAAAGACGACTTGGCTTAATTATAAATTAACTGATCACCGTATTGTCCTCTACTAGTAGCAATACAAATAGTACAATTGCGTAAGTACTTCACTCCAAAAAAATTCTAACCGTTTATTTGCGGAAATTTGATAGAATATGTGTTAACAGATTTAGCACATACAGCTATATATACTTTACGGAAGAATTTGATAAAGTTTTTGATAAAAAAAAGTAAAACACGTTTGGACGAACCTAAGATTCCATTTCTAATTCGCAGAGCTGGGCTCTGTGAATTAGAATTCGTTTCTTATTCGCAGAATATGTGCGCTATAGCGTTGTTCGCAGATTCCACCTTGGCTCTGCGTCTATTATTCCTCAGTTACGCTTATTTTGGCCAGTCATTGAACAGACAGCGCCGCATCTTGCGACGAGATCTATACGATACTTCAAGGGACAATAACTGGAGAGAGACGACAACTGGCCTGCCTAATTACTTGGTCCTTCAATAATACACAGTTTTGTAAATAATATGATCTATTTCTGCACTGTAAACGATGTGAATGGATGAAGCATACACATTCCTACATGTTGTCAACAAAATAAACATTAAGCATGATAATCTATCCCAAAACGTATATATTTTATTACAACACTTACCTCGTGGCTTCCATCTTTGTTGGTTGGTCGGCTCTGCGCTGAAAGGCGCAATCTAATTGGTTGATCGCGGGCTCTGCAAATAAAATTTAATTTCTTGTTCACAGAGGACCGGTTTCATGAAGCGAACTTAAAGTTACGCATTACTTAGCGTCACGTGTTTGCTTAAACTACTATGTTAGCTTATATTAAAAAATCACGTAATTTACTAAATCAATCATCTTAGCGTTAAGAACGTTCTTAGCCGCTTCGTGAAACCGGCCCCTGCTATGCATGCATGTGTGCGTGCGTCTGTGTGCGTGCGTGCTTGCGTCAACAGTTGGATAGTCGTGGTTTGATGTGTATGTTTTTGTATATTGGGCAGGGGTGGTGTATATATGTGGGAATGTGTGAGGGTGTGCGCGCGCGTGTGTGTATGTGTGTGTGTGTGTGTGTGTGTGTGTGTGTGTGTGTGTGTGCGTGCGTGCGTGCGTGTGTGCGTGTGTGAAGTATCAATAGGCTTTATTGCTGCTACAATATACATTTTGCCGACAAGACGCGTCACTGTTCTGAAGACAAATTTGTAAATTCTTTCTTTGAAGTAATTATTTACTTAGGCCTGTTTTCTGAGGGCAATAGGCCAGCGACCATGGTCCTCCACTCTAGTATGTTTGATGCCATTTTCTCGATTTCTCTGCCGATGTATCCCTTCTGGTTTCTTTCGCTTTCCGTGTCTTTCTGTCGGGTGTTCCTTGGCCTTCCTCTTCTTCTCGTCCCTGGGGTGTTCCATGTAATTGCTTGTCGTGTGATGTTTGTTGTATGTTTCCTGCGTGTATGTCCTAGCCACCTCCATGTCATAAAAATAAAAGTAAGTTCTTATATAGCGCAGTTTGGTGTTAAGCTTTATTTGTTTTGCCTTCCAAATGGCCCGTGCGTGCATGGTGCGTGCGTGTTTGCGTGTATGTATGTGTTTGGTATGTGTGTGTGTGTGTTTGTGTGTGCGTGCGTGCATGCGTGCCAACGTGCATGCGTGCGTATGATACAGGTAGGCATATGGTGTCTCTCGAATTTATGTCGTTTTAGCTAACGTTGTGATTTTAGTGAAGTAACTGTAGGCGTTGTTGCTAGTACAATATATTTTGTCGACGAGATGCGTCACTGTTCTGGGAACAAAGGTGTTATTTATTTCTTAGAGGTGCCCGCATTATAATTGGAAAAAACCCTGCCCACAATATCTTCCTAAATGCAACTATAATTGAGATGACGTATACATGAGTGTGCATGTGTATGGGTACTCGGTATGTTAAACTTTTCCTCCTAGACGATTTGCAAAGCAGACACCAAAAGTATGGATTCATGTTTTAAAACATCGTCAACATACCTATAAGTAGTGTAGACTATATTTAATAATGGACGCCTTTCTAACGCAGACGTATAGCTCTAGGCGCAATACTTATGGAGAACACTTGACAGACGGAACTAACGATACGTAGGGCGAAACACACAACTAATTGCTAATTGTATTGACCGCGAATAGGAAAATAGTGTGACAAATAAAACATGGTCCGAATCGTATCAATGTTCAGTGAACAACTGAATATTAACAGAAGTACGGACGCCAACACAGTGACAAAGACACGGTCCTACCTTCCGAGCCGAATAAGTTTCGTCGATGCGGTGCATTCTGCAAGGGATGCATCGATATTACAGTTTCTAGACGATCACACCTGACCACCCGGCTACTTAGCATAATCTACGTTTTTCTTAGCGAAGTTGCGGTTAAGCAAAGTATGAAAATTATCGATGTCGTTCTTCGTGTATACATAGTCTACAATAAAGTCCGCCTGGTTTTGTAGTGTCCTTGCACTGCAAGTTGCATTCGGAGATCGTCCATCTTTTAAATAAAAATTTCCATGAATCAACATCCCGCATCTATGTCACTTTCCTGAACACCATTATAAACTTGTTTCACACATTATGCAAGTTTATAAATTGGCGCAAAAGGCGAAACATTATATCTGCGGGCTTAGAGGCTTAGAGACGGACTAAGATATATTCGGATACTGGGGCAAGTTTGAATTGTGAGGTCCCCACCAAGAACAAGGAGCTCTGGGCCCTGGAATAAACTTTGTTCTAACCTGATTACCCTGGATCTCGGGACCCTGGAATGATTTTATTCTTACTTGACTGGGGCGCCCCAAGAGCTCGGAGTCAAGGAATTTTTGTCTCACTTCAGTGAGCCCCGGGATCTCTGGTCCTTGTTTTTTATCGGCGCCCCGGGAGCTCCTGACCGTGGAGACGTGACCCAGTCAGGGACGAATCCATAGAGAGTAGTCTAGGGGATCTTAGAATTGTACCCCTCTTGATGATCGGCAAAAAAACTCCACTGAACCAAATTCATATTGGATAGGCTGAGCCGGTGCTTCAGTTTGACTCCGCCGTCGAGTTATCGCGGTGTCGCGAAGTCGCCACTCCGCCGTCGAGCTGTTGGGTCTTGACATTGGAAGAGCTAGCGCGGGGGTGTTATTGAAGATTTTTTTGTCAGAGCTTCAACACCACTCTTTCTTTGCGCTGTCGGATCATGACATCGGAATACGATAGGGGGATGCTGTTGAACATGTATTCACTATTTCGGAAACTCACCAAAAACCTTCAATTGCACCCACTTGAGACTTACCTAAGCGGGGCCACATTCCAAAGTCTAGGGGGCACTTAACAGGGGCACATTCCAAAGACATATGGGGCTCCCCCTCTAGCTAGCGAGACCAAAAGAATAGGAGGCACGTGCTCCAAGGCCTCCCCTGGATCCGCCTACGTCAGTTATGGTAATTCGCAACCGGCGTCCCAAGGCACGCGAGGATGGACGCTTGTCGTGAATGTGCAACATAGAATTGGCGCATGCTTATACTGGCGCGACTTTCACAGGAAGTTGCACACTGCGTAGCTACGGAGTGACGTATTAACAATTGGTGATGACGTAATTTGTTCTCACTTGACAACCAGAGGCGTACGAATTTGAAGTAGTTCCGCGGCAGTACATGTAATAATAATAAGATAACTTCTATTGCGCCTAAATCATTGGAAACCAAGCTCAGAGGCTCATAAAAACAAAAGGATTGGTCAATCTCAAAATCCATAAGCAGTATTCCAGTTGTCAACAGATGAGTCAAGGCGCTAGAGAGATACGGTGGATAAGCAAGGTTGTAAAGACAAGTTTTTTAAGTGAAAACGGTATTTTGTAATATTTTCAACTGATCTAACACTAAGAGGGAGCATATTCCAAAGAGTTGGTGCAGCAATAGAACAAGCTCTCTTTCCAATGTTAGTGTTGACTCTAGGAACAAAAAGTAGGTCAGAACTAGATGATCGAAGCTGGATAGGTTTTCTGACAGGAGTAAACAGAGAATGCCAAACGCCAAACACGCGCGAACAGAGAGGGCAAGGCGGCGAACCAAACTCACCATTCACCGGCAGCTGTTCTGGGAGCAATGCAGTGCAGACAACAAACTGATGATCAGTGCAAAGAAAACATTCTTTTCTACAAAGATCAGAGACTGCGGCAAGGATCAGAAACAACTGTTCAAATTAACGAGCCATTTGATGGGTAACACGGACACGTAACATCGATACCGGCAACCCAAGTGATATCTACGAAACAGCATTGGTCGATGACGTCATGTTTGACGGAATCCCGCTTCAAAGGTTATTGCCAGCCACCCTTGATGAGGTGAAGCGAATAATCACAAACTCGCCCAACAAGTCATATGATATAGACCCGATTACTACGTGGCTTTTGATACAGTGTCTTGATCATTTCGTGCCGTTGATTACAGCCATGGTGAACAAATCATTGGCAACGTCACTGGTACCCGTGTGTTTCAAACGTGCAACTGTTTTGCTTATAAAGCCGGGCCTAGATAAGGAAGTTCTGAATAATCATTGGCCTGCGTAAAACCAACCATACGTGTCGAAACTTCTCGAGAAAGTGGTTGAACACCGTTTGAAAGATCACCTGGACATCAACAATCTACACGAGATTCACCAATCGGCGTACTGCAATGATTACTCAACCGAGACAGCTCTAGTGAAAGTCCAGAACGACATCGCAGAAGCTCTTGATCAAAAACGTGTAGTCGTCCTGGTCATGCTGGATCTGTCCAGTGCGTTTGACGTCATCGACTATGGCATCATGCTAAAGCGTTTTTAACACTCATTTGGCGTGACTGCAGAAGCCCTGGATTGGATGAGATCCTACATTAGCGGCAGAACACAATAGGTATCGGGTCGGCCTCGCAACTTCGTTTACCGCACATCTATGTTGCGGCGTGCCACACGGATCTGTGTTGGGACCGAAACTGTACTGCATGTACATTAAACCAGTTGGAGATACAGTGAATAACGATAATCTTCGTTACCACTGTTATGCAGACGATACACACACGCACGCACACACACACACAAACATATATATATATATATATATATATATATATATATATATATATGTATATATTTAATTATCCATCCAAGAAAAAAAAGAACTGATTGTGTTTGTGTCCAAACACCGAATTCATCAGGTGAACGACCTGTCCCTCATGATCGGGGGCAGACTGCTACACGCTGAGCAATCCTATGAGAAATATTGGACTTAGTATAGACAGCGGCTTGACAACGGAGAAACAGGTGAATGCGATCTCCAAGTCCTGTTTCTACCACATCCGAAATGTTGGCAAAGTCAGATAATACATCGCAAATGACGCCTGTAAGATTCTAGACTAGGCACTGGTAACATCTCGACTGGACTATGGAAACGCGCTGCTGCAAGGTTTGCCTCAGGTTTACAGAACTGCGCTGATCGCCTAATCACCAGGACACGCAAGACCGAACTACATTGGCTGTCAGTGAAATACCGGCTCAGCTTTAAGGTGAACACTTGTACTTATAAACTGCTGAACGGATTGGCACCGGCGTACATGAGTGACATTGTGCAGAAACATCAACCTACTCGTACCTTAAGATCAACGGAGAAGTCACTTCTCGTCGTATCTGTGCTGCGGACAGTAATTTATGGTGAACGTTGTTTCAGGAGACACGCGGCCATACTATGGAACGACTTGCCTGAGAACATTAAACAACTGAACACTCTCAGCTCTTTCAAGAGACATTTAAAAACATATCTTTAACCTGGCGTACGTACGACTGACGTGATCGAGTCACGCTCTCGTTTTAATGACATTGATATACTAATGATTTATTCGTAATGTTTTATTCATGTGTGTGTATTATAAATAATTATTTACTTTAAATAATTTATTTGTTATGCTTAAATCAATTATTTTACACTAGTTATTTTTTAAATAATCTATATTTTATAGTTTTATTTAATTTATGCTGCTTTTTGTAAAGCGTCAAGTGGATTCGGGCGCTATATAAATTCCGATATTATTATTACTATTAAATGACTGGTTGATTGCCTACGGTGCCTTTTCGTCATTTGATGCACCATTTCGTAATACAAAGCCATGGGAACCAAAGAAGTGTCGTATTATTTGTTTCACACAGTTGTGCAGTCTAAAGATGTCAGTTAATAAACAACGAACATACGCTAATTTCCAATACCTATAGCTTACAGTCATAATCACACTCGCTAGATGCACGTGGGATGCGGTGGTGGCACTCAGAACATCGCACTCTCAATCGAATCGTTTTGATGCCGTTTCGAACCTTGTGCAAGTTCGTTCACTCCACGCTGTCCCAGTTCACTCAGCTGTATGAGTGAGTACAATGCTATATATAGACATCGGAAGGTATTTGTGAACGAATAGTATTCTCGCACCAATTGCAGTGTGTATCCGACGGCATCCCGGGTAAGCCGAGATGGTCTTCAATTGAACATTTATGCCAGGGGGTGAAGTGTAAAGCGCTTTGAGCACATCTAAGGACTGCTTGCCATGTTATAAAAGAACATACATTTTACCATTTTACATAGAGTACAGTGAATGTTGTTTTTGGACATAAAATAAAGCGAACGTTGTGGAATGCTGTGCCAAACAGATTGCAACCTGCGATTGGCATGTTTGATCAGACGAGGGTACAGTTCCGTCGGCAAATGCATGCGACAGATCGAACTCCTTGGAGGTCGTCTTGAGTATCAAGGAGTCGCACGGCAATTCGATAAGTTAGCTCATTGCATATATATATATATATATATATATATATATATATATATATATATATATATATATATATATATAGCTAACGACGCGTCGTCGATATCCTAATGGAAGATATGAACAATTATCTTTCTGTTGCGAGCTCTCAATAGTAGGCCTGTACATATGTGTCCGGATTTCCAGGGTTTTTTCTGGGGTACGTGTCCGTTGTTGGCGTTCGACAGTAGCATCGTGATATCGAAAGCGGAGACGAATTGTAAAATCTCATTGATGTTTTCTCTCCTATATCTGCTGATTGTGCGGGTGCTAGTAGTAGTAATAATAATAAAAATATTTAATATTTATAGGGCGCAATATCCATAATATGCTCAAAGCGCTGTACAATACAATTCAATCAGGCGATTCAATGTATACTAATAAAACCTGCAATCAAATAAAGTTACTTATATTAAAACTATTAATTAAATAAATAAATAAAATTAGATAAATTATAAATTAGACTTATTATTACTCTATTTACATATATGCATACATATACATACATACCCACACCCACACACCCACGCACGCACGCACGCACGCACGCACGCACGCATACATAAATAAATACTGATACAGGCACTCAAAATAATATATATATATATATAATATATATATATATGTATTATATATATATATATATATATATATAACATGTGCAGTAAAATATCCTCAAATGAAATGAAATATTAAAAATGTCAGCAGTATTGAGTTTTGAACATATGCGTCTTTAGTGTCTTTCTGAACGCCGACAGAGTTCTGCTGCATTACACTTCCAATACGAACGACTTGGTGCTGACCGGACAAGTCAGATCTGAACCACTCAAGCGCAGCGCAAGTGACACCGAATCTGTGAGTGAGTCTGCTCAATAGAACGCCGTGGTCAATGGTGTCGAAAGCGGCGGTCAAGTCAAGCATAACCAACACAACAACACAGCCACGGTTTACTGCAGACAGAATGTCATTGTGTACTTTAACAAGATTTAACAAGATTGCCACCCAAAGAATTAACTCTAGATGGCAGGTAGACAAGGAAGCACTTTGGCTTATCGAGAGTCCAACCCTCTTATATATGTGTATCCCGCCCTTCTGAGGTATGTGTCGATTTTATTTTAAAATATATTCACGCTACTAGCACCCACACAATCAGCAGATAATCTGTTCCATTCATGTACAGTCCTTTGTGAAAATGAGAACTTTCTTATATCCAATCTACTCTGCTCCTTTGCTAATGCAAGTTCATGTCCTCTAGTCCTTCTATCTTTCTTAACTGAGAAAAAAATACTTCTATCAATATTTTCATAAACATTCATTATTTTAAACACTTCTATCTGATCTCCTCTCAATCTCCCGGTCTCTAGTTTTGTTAAACTATATTCTTTTAGGCGAATTTCATAATTAAGATCCTTAAGTTTTTGTATCATTTTAGTTGCTCTCCTCTGTACTCTTTCTAGCATATCTATGTCCTTCTTGCGATATGACCTCCACGCTTGTATACAATAGTCTAAATGAGGACTCACTATTGTTTTATACAGCGGTATTATTAGTTCTTTTTCCTTATAAGCAGAGCCGTTTCAGTTGAGTGATCTTGTCGATATGCCGATTAAAACTGGTCGTGCAAGCTGTTCTGTTGCATGTGGACATTCAGCTGTTTTGCTACAACGCGCTCGATTACTTTAGAGAGAAATGTCGGATTCGATAAAGGTCGATAATCCTGCATTGATTCTGGATTTAGTCCAGCTTTCTTGATTAATGGCGAGATACAGCCAGTCTTGTATTTATCTGCAACAACGGACTCGTGCGAATCAACTAAGCTGACCAGCATATGATCGTATTGATCAACCAATTCTTTTACGTTCAGCAAGTCAAGATCATCCGAACGGAACAGTGGAATGTCTTGTCGAAAAGACACTGCACCAATGGTGCATAACTTGCGATATTTGATTTTCATCAAACCAGTGCGATGTTGAACAATGTATATGTTGAAACTCCCCGCAAAATGGTCAGAAAGGCCCGTGTCCCTAACGGTAACATTTCGAACAAGGGGTTCGTCCGTGCTGCGGGTCATGAGTACATCCAAAGTGTGTCCTTTCCTGTGGGTTGGCCCGCGAACGTGCAACACCATTCCTGTGGCATTCACAGAATTGATCAGTCGCCGTGCTTCAACATTTGCAGCGTTGTCAATATGAAAGTTAAAATCTCCCATGATAGTCCAGGTCCAGGTTTTACGGCATGCTAGTCGATGAAACGGCCCCATTCTTTAAAAAACACAGTTGCTGACAAACCATTTTTCACTGTTGGCGGCGGGCGGTAAATAACAACGATTCTCATGGATGACGTAGGTGTTTTCGGCCGGCACTCCATGTGTTCAAACGATCGAAACGCACCGGTATCTTGTTTGTGTAAGACGATTTCGGATTTAGAGATAATAATGACACCGCCCCCTTTGCCGGTAGAGTGAGGCGCGGGCTTGATGGAATATCCATTTGGTATAATATTTGTAATCACACTGGCGTCGCTTGAAGGCTTCAAACACGTTTCGCATATCGCGAGATCATATCGAGATGGTTTTCAAATATATGATCCGCAATGGCGAGTGTTTTGTTCCGACACGATTGTGCGTTAACGTAGCATACTCGTACGCCTTGATCGTGCTGTATATGTTTATACAATGGTAAAGTTATTAATTTTGGTACATTTCGGCTTGGTTGTGGCAACGTCGGTACTCTTGCGCAGTGAATTATTGTCCCGATCTGTTTTGCGACTTTACGACCGCTACGGTGTTTACGTCTCTTAGACGAACGCTTGAAGATGCACAGTTGGTGAAGTAGAAGATTCACACAGCAGGTCACCGGAGATCTGGTATACCTGGTTGCATTGGCGGCAGTTGACAACAACCTTGTCCTAGAATAACGCACAACTGACGCCATCGTGACACATACGCACGTGTTGAAGTGCGTCTTGCGTCACTGCGTATCATCGGCGGTTGCACACAAGTTGTTCGTCGTCCGGTGTTATCCAAGAATAGACCACAGCGTTCTGCTTGACAAGTTTGCAACCGGTTCTCAAGGCAAGTGTATACGAATGTCGATTGAAAACCCTAACAGTCCGGCATCAGTAATCATTTTCAAGGAAAATATAAACGTCCGAAGTAATGTCTGTACCTTTGTACACGCACCTGAGAAATATTAAAACATTCCTTGAATTGAAATACGTCAAATTTGTATCAATAAGACAGCTGTCGTGGGAGCTACTGCCAAGCACAACACCCCAATACAATGTTATGCCATGAATATGTTTAAAAATAAAATCGACACACACCTCAGAAGGGCGGTATACATGTAGATAAAAAAGGGTTGAACTCTCTATAAGCCAAAAGGTTTCCTTGTCCACCTGCCATCTAGAGTTAATTATCTGCGTGGCAATCTTGTTAAATAACCTGAAGTTATGCGGACGCGGCGGTAAAAAACTGTCAATAACCCCTATCTTCTGACGTCACAGTTGTGTCAGTTAAGCAAGTGGAGAAACTGAAGAAAAGTTGAAGTGAAGATACAGCGACATGGCACAGCGGCAAAAACTTTTTTACCAGACCTCCCCCGTCCGTCTTCCCATTTCATCAGTTGAGACGAGGTAGGAAGCAACGCTAGAGAGAGAGCGAGAAGACGGTGAAATTGCGGCTGCGCAGTGACGAAACATTTTCAACAGTACCCCCACCATACTCGCCTTCACCCCCAGTCTTCCGATGTTATCAGTCGAGCAGAGACAGTGGAGAAGCTGAAGTTACGGCGGTGCAGCAGCAACACATTTTCTGCGACTACAGCATTTTGTTCGGCTCAAATCGAGAAACCCTCAACTGCACCTTAAGTTAAGCCTTAAGACTCACAATAATGTCTGATTACACCCCCGCGAGGTTCACAAAAACTCATTGAGGCTCACAAAACGCTTCCAATTATACACCAACCAACCCCACCCCCTCCACTGCAACAGCAACACGTCTCTGGGTGCAGGTTTTTCTTTGTGCGACAAATAGTGGCGATACATCACGGGGCTTTGTTAATCAAGGTTAGAGGGAAATGCTTGTAGTTCGAACAGATGATACCACTGCTACTAGCAGTCCACGGACAGCCGTCTCAGGTCTGCTGAACTGGAATGAAACGTAAGAAAGTTCATTCCAGCACGACACAGACGCCTTCAAACAATTATAGCTGTTGATGAGACGGTAGTTGTTTGAGTGTCAACATAGTGTGCTCGCGAGATCACTCAGAATAGCCTCAACTAGTCGTTTAGTTAGTTTATGGGTAGATGTCAACAACATCCCAATAAAAACCATTGCACCTAATATTTTATCATACCTTTGCAGACGTATGTTACGTGTAAACATCGAATCAAAACAGACATGCAAATAATATAGTTATTGTTATAAATCTAGGATCTCCATGCATAATCTTTGCGCATCATCTTTGTCAAACACCCACACACAAACACGCACCCGCACGCACGCACGCACGCACGCACGCACACACGCACGCACACACGCACCCACGCACACACGCACATAAACACACACCGTGACGTATGGCCCTCGTTCACATTTTACAACATTTACGTATATTCGCACAAGGCGTACTCATTCTGAGACTCCCTCTATCCCCTGAATTAATGGCCTACAGCCACCCTGAACACATTGACATTGTGACCCGAGGAGGAACAATTATGATACCGAATTGATAAAGCGCTCTTTTCGTACATAAAAGCCTGCTCAAAAGCGCTGTACACAATAAATAAAATAATCATAGACAGTAAAAACAAAGCATAAAAACGATAGCATGATAAAAAATGAAATATTATAGAAGATTGGATATAATAAGATGAATACATACATATATATGTATAGACTGTTTAAAAATGTAATAAAAACTAACTAGAAAGAGTTAAGCACCAAAATGGGTCAGGAACAAATGTGCTTTAGCAGCCTCTTGAGAGTGTTCAATGTTTTTGCTTCACGAATTTAGCCGGTAGCGCATTCCACAACTTGGCCGCTGAACACTGAAAGTTTCTGTCTCCGTAAGTAACTGTTCTATCCCTTGGAACTTCTAGTGTCACTGAATCCATGGATCATATATATATATATATAGCGTTCCTTCTTGGTTGGTACACATTCAGCATGTCCGATATATATCCTGGAGCCTGTACATGTAGGGATTTATATGTGTGCATTAGGATTTTAAATTGCACACGATAGTATTGTATAGTACGATAGTATTAGGAGAAGGTCGAATATATGAAGTACGTCGGGCACTTGAGCCAGCTTTGCAACTAAATATATCCAGATCTGGAAGGCAATAACATGAAAACAAACTAAGAACACTTATTTTGAAATCTAGGCCTATACTTTCATACAAGATCAGGCAACAGCGGTTCGTTGTAACGGTGGAGTCTCTGCTGCTGCACGGATGCGAGTCTTGGACACTAACAAAGACACTCAGAACGCAACAGATGTGTGTTTTTACAAGTATGTTGCAAGCCATATTCAACATTAACGGGGAAAACACGTGTCACTTGTATAGAGATACAAACGGAATTACACAGAAGATCCAAGAAATAAGGGTGATATTTGCTGGACATTGTTGTAGACATAAAGATGAAATAATGATTGCATCCAAGACCATCCCGTAGCAGCAAACACATGGAAGAACAAATCAGACCAGATTATACATTTATTGACTCGCTAAAGGAAATGTGGGGTTGGAACCACGGGAACAAAGGACAGCGTGGGGACACGAAGAAGACTAGTGTTTGGAAAGAGAGTTCGACCCGAATGACCGACATGAGTGGAGTGAGAAAGTAGGCCCTTATATGTAGATAACATACTATTACAACAAACCAGACATTGCTCCCTGGTTCTCGTAATTGGTGTGCGCAAATTAAAATTGGGCTGCCACGTACGTCTAGGAGTGAGCCACCTTTGCACTGACTGTTTATTCGTGCCTGCTGGCCCAGCTATAATAAATACACTTGTGTATTGTACCGTGTGTCTGACAATATTGCCGCACTCAACAAATCAACGGCTGTAATTGAGTTTCCGCCAGGAACAAACAGCTAGACGTGAATAACCGCACCGTTTTCATAGGAAATGGCGCCGTTGGCCTAAGTTGTCATTATTTGGTTAATTCTCAGTTCGCTGACATAAGCCGAACACACAAAATGTGAGGTGATTGTAACATATCGTGACTCGACTATGTAATGGCAGTGTGGTAACTCTATACGTTTATTGACGGCTTCCCGCTAATCGCGTGCATGCGCAGTTAGTACAAGCCTGAACATTACATCTCCCTTTCTTTCAAAGACAACTCTTCGTGCGCGAACTACTACTGAAACACATCTAAAGTTAAATAGATTGTAGGGTAGACTATCTGTAGTCTTGAACTAAACAACTACAGGTCACTCAGTGATTATTCTGCCCTGGTGTGACTGAAACGTCTCAGTCGCGACGCTTGCCCTTCGGTTAACCTGGCCATAGTTCACAAGTCCAGGCATCTTGGTGGCTTGCTCACACAACCACTACGGGTCACAATTCCGGTGGGGGGCGACGGGTAAGTAACGGGCGCACTGCGAACGCTAGACGCGGCTTGTGATTCTTCAGGGCTGCTGCTGTTTGAGTAACTCCCAGATTAGCATTTGTTGGTCAGGCTCGCTCACTGCATATTTCTGACCTGACTCTGGGGTATACCCGTTCCGCTCCGAACGTTGACAGTCGCAGATGTCTTCTGTTGCGCCTGTGAATTTTTTGTTCCATTCAACGACATACGATCGAGGAGCTAGATGTTGGCTTACAACTCTGGCGTGTAGCTATTTCTTGTAGCTCGGAAATGGAGCCAGCCTAACTGGATCTCCTGAGAGAAGTATACGGAGATACCCGTCGACTTTCCGGTCGTGATAGTAACGCTGGTTCTCTTTGTCCCGGTCCAGGCTGCGTCTTACTTTTGTCACGTCGTATGCAGTTGGCTTTAGAAGCTCTCTGACGATCGACAATTTGTTTCTAGGCCTGCCACTCATGCATACCTGGGCTGGTGACCTATTACAGCTTTCCAGCGTCGTAGTGCGGTAATTTAGCAAGGCCAAGTGTTTGTCTGTACACTTTCGCCAAAGTCGTTTCACAATCCGTACCGCTCTTTCTGCCTCACCGTTCGACTGTGAGAAGGCAGGCGATGACGTGCAATGTTCGATCTGGCAGTCTTTGCAGAACAGCGCAGATTCGCGAGACGAGAACTGAGTCGCATTATCAGATCTAAATTTTTCTGCAATACTGTGTAGACTCATCAGTGACTTGAGGGCATCAGTTGTCGCTGCGCTGCTCAAATTCTCGAGTTTGTCGACTTCTATATACTTGGAATAGTAATCCACTGTGATCAAGTAGTTATTTCGTTCCCACTCGAAAATGTCCGCAGCTACCTCAATCCAAGGCAGATTATTATTCTGGTGCGTATTACACTAAGCGCAATCACTGACGAGATTTTCGATTTGTTGCGTCATCCCTGGCCTGTATAGTGCTTCCCGTGCTCGTTGCTTGCATTTCGTTATGTCCATGTGCGACTCGTGCATTTGTGCAAGCATGTTTGGCCTCATGCTTGGCGGCACCATGATTCTCATACCTTTGTACACTACACCGTCAGATACAGAGAGTTCGTCAGGTATTGTCCAGTACATTCTGATTGTGTGCGGTGTTTCCTGCTTTGTATGTGACCAGCCCTTGAGGATCAGAGCGTGTAGTTCGTTCAGTTCATTGGCTGTGTATTCCTGGAACTGCTTGTATTGTGTATTACGGCGATGAAGTTGATCATATTGACCAGACTCAATACCAGGTACTATATCGGGCAGGTGGGTATCTCCCATAGGGATTTCTTTGCCGTCTTCCTTGCTTTGGGGAACTGGCATTTTGTGTACTGCACGTACTTTCTCTGGATCTGGTTGCAAGCCCTGGTCTGTCACCAAATGCCCAACCATGTCGCTGTTTTACTTGACACTTGTCAAAGCTGAGCGTCAGGTTACATTCTGTTGCTCTCTCTACGACTTTCCTGATGATCTTGTCGTGCTCCTGTGGCGTTTTGCCTGCGATCAGGATGGCGTCCATGATGGCCCGTGCGCCATCAATGTCTTCTAGCAGGTCGTCCATGATTCATTGGTAGATCTCTGGAGTCGACTTTATGCTAAACGGGAGGCGTAACCACCTGTATCTTCCGATCGGCGTGTTGAAAGTCGTTAGAAGACTTGATTCATAGTCGAGTTTGATCTGCAGGAATCCCGACTTTGCGTATATTTTGGAGAACACTTTGGCACCTGGTATTGATGCTATCACTTCTTCCACAGTCGGAATGGAGTAGTGCTCTCGTCTAATGGCTTTGTTGAGGTCTTTGAGATCGGATCAGATCCTCAACTTTTCATTGCAGTTAACAGTGACCATGGAATTAACCATGTCAGTGGGTTCTGTCACTTTAGTAATGTGGCCATCAGTTTCCATTTCTTTCAGTTTCGTACGTATCTTGGCAGACAGTGCTTTTTTTGGCTTACGCCTTGGTCCGTGTACAACTGGCGGTACAATAGAGGCGATCTTGAGGGAATACGTCCCTGTGAGCGTACCTGTAGACAGACGCGTTCAGCTTCGTCACGGTGACGTAGAGTGGATGCTATAGGAAGAAACAAGAAAGCCCAGGAAATATACCATGTCCTATTCAAAATCGATAATTCCGCAATGAATAAGTAATAAATATAGCAAACGATGTCACGATGTGTTTCACTTATGGAAGGAGTTTGAAAGCAGACATGAAACGGTGGTAGGCAATGACAGAATGCTAGAGCAATTTCATAACTTGATATATTCACACGATGCACACATTAATATCAATGTTGGTGTGTAACTCAAAGAGTCCGGTAATTTCTGGATCTCACCTGGAAGTAGAGGCCAATGATTTGATGAGCATGCCCAGCTCGCACTGGGTCCGCGCCGTACCGGAGAAGCAGCAACACGGCGGGGGCGTTGATGGAGTGACAGGCTAGGAGTAATAGGGTACTACCCCTGCTCAAGAATATCGACATCTCAACAAATAGCACCTTGGAGTAGTAACTTGTGTATAACGGTTGTGGCAGTCGGTGACGCGAAACTCGCTCAGCTCAACCGGCGCTGTAATGCGAGTTGCTTGCGACAAGAAATACTCAAACACCTCCAGGTGGCGTTGACTGATCGTTCCGGTCGTGTGCATGTTCTGGAAGGGATATTATGTGATCGGGTCGACCTCAAACGGGAATATGAGCGGGTCGAGGAAAGTAACGAAGCGATCGAAGCATCCGTCGCAGAGGAACACCGACAGTATGTCCCTCAGCAGTTCCGGCTCGTCGTCAATGTTGTACTTCTGGCAGAGATGCGCCGCTAGGACGATCACCGGATGTGTAGTGCACACGTGAGTTCCCGTTGTGGACGCTGTGACATCTATAGAAAGGGAAGACATCGCCAATCACTGTTTTCACAACTTTCTTGTAGGTGCCGCTTGCTTTTACGTAGCAATAAAGCGAGTTCTTGATCCGGCTCATTCGATCGCTCCGATGGAAGCACTCCGGCCCGTGGAGACGGAGCATATCTTCGAAGATGTTTGACGACATTTGAGGAGTTTCTGTCAGCCAAGCAAGGACAGATTAGCCAGGGCTAGATAGCTTTGCATGGCAAACTTGCGAGGATGCTGCGCACTAACACGACTTTTACTTTCGGGTAACACAGTTTATGTGGCACTTGGGCTGAAAAGCACCTGTTTCATGCCAACAAATCAAACCTTTATAGATCTATTATAGCAGGATAAACTACTACTGGAATTATGGTTGTTAAGATCGAAACGTGACAATGTTGTGCCATGTCATTAGTTGTAGGCCTATGTTGTCTTAGCAAGTGATTCAGTTTTAGTGTATCTTAATTAATTAATACAGTAATAATATGCACTGGCGCGGGAACGAAATTAATATTGGGGGGGGGGCGAAGCTTCAGCACCATTCCATTCCGCTGTCGGATCATGACATCGAAAGACGGGGAGAGAGTGCTATTAAAATGTTTTCGCCGCCGCACCGCCGTAATTTCAACTTCTCCGCTGTCTCAGCTCACGACTGATGACATCAGAAGAGGGGGGGGGGGGGGTCAGATTGGTTGTGTTTTTGTATATTTTATATGGCGACGTTCAAAATTGTCGAAGCTCACCACAAACCTCCAATTGCACCCCTTGAGGCTCGCCAAAGGCCCACATTTAGGCTCATATTGACTCGGGGTGGGGCATTCCAGGTGGGACAGCTGCTCCTTCCCCCTGTTTCCGCGCCTACGATAATATATACGCCATAATATGGCAGGCCGATAATGTGCATTGCGCAGGATGTTGCCAAAATTTAGCTATGTTAATTCATAAATGGTACTGTAGATTAACCGCCTTTTCTTGTTCATAATGAATAACTACGATTTAACTTCTTCGCGTTTTCATTGGTTGCTAAGTTAACTTCTTATTCAACGCGTAGAGTGTACCGCGTTTATGACCCTATTGGCCAGCCACAATACGCCGTGTGGCGTCGTTGATGTGGTACGTGTATGGCAGACCGATAGCGCCATAAACGCGGTACTAAGTAACTCATAAATGAGCCCTAATGAACATTGGTCGGAAGCGAGTGAATGCAAAAACACTAATGCACCAATTTTGTTCGGACAATAAGGACGGGGAAGCCTGGATGAAATGTGACTAATGCGCGGCGTGGGCACACCATGACTTGCTAGGATCCGAGTGTGCATAATGATTTTGCGAAATATGTGATGACGGCTAAACAATATACAGGGGGCCCGTTTTGGACGCACATTTTTGGCGAGTCAAAAATCGGGTGGTGTTCTGAGACACCCCGTAGATACAGTGATGTTATTAGGAATACGCTGAATTTTAGCGTTACGTAGTCAAATAAGTGGAGAAGATGATCACATGTAAACTTTATGAGAAATCTCGCTTAATTATTACTAACTCTTATATATGGAAAGTGATCGCATATCCTATGGGGCATGGGTTCAGTTGGTATATCATTATATAGGCAACTATGTACGTACTGCAGGAAAACGACATTGTAGCATTTGGAACATTACAAATAATTACGTATATCCATGAATTACAACAGACTGTGACAAGCATTAATTAATGGTACTTAGCCCATTTCACATAGCCAAACATTTGAAAAATGGCATGGCTATTACGCAATTGTTCCGAGCCAAACATACCACACGAGGAATGTGCAGGCTGCACACTGTAAGGATATGGACGGTTGTCTCCGAATTTCAATGACGTTATTTGGTAAGTCGCGTTAACGAAATTCTGCATGTTGTATATCCGAGTTCATGACGCGATGTAACTATTGTTAACATACTATCAATAAAAATAAACAAGAAAATATATAACATTACACTACAGATATTCAAACGTACTTAATTATAGAACAAAACGGTAGTGTGTGTGCGTGTGCGTGTGCGTGTGCGTGTGTGTGTGAGTGTGTGTGTGTGGGCATGTGTGTGTGTGTGAGTGTGTGTGTGTGTGTGTATGTGTGTGTGTATGTTTGTGTGTGTGTGTGTGTGTGTGTGTATGTGTGTGTGTGTGTGTGTGTGCGTGCGTGCGTGCGTGTCCGCGTTTCTGCGCGTGTCTGCGTGATGCGTGCCTTTGCGTGCATGTACGTGTCTATGTAAGCCTGTTCGTGCGTGTGTACATGTTTTGCTGTAAACAGTTTACTTAAAACTAGCACTTAAGATTAAAACTGCAGAGGGAATGTTTCTTTCTTTTAAAACAAACTTGTTAATGGTACTTTCAAATATCTCAGTGACAGAAGTTTTTGGAAAGCTGCGTTAAGAGGATCGTTGGGGTAAGGTTGGCCTCGATACTGAGCATTTTGAAAAGCTTCTTAAATTTAACAAGGATTCTGTTTAGTGATGGATTTCCCCGATGATCGAGCTCTTTACCATAGTGAAATAGTCCCTGGTGTCATGGACAGTTGTTCTCTCTGTTGCAGATTGCGCCGGGAGCTGTGACAAGCCAGGAACAAGGAACAAGGAACAATATATATATATATATATATATATATATATATATATATATATATATATTCACAATGCTACTTTTATATCAATAATTGCAGATGGGGCATAGCGCGCAGGCATGGACGCTTTGCTTACTCTACTTAAAGTTACGCAATTACTTAGCATCACGTGTTTGCGTAAACTCCTATGTTCGCTTATATTTAAAAAATCACGTCATTTATTAAAACAATTATCTTAGCTTTAAGAACGTTCTTAGCCACTTCATGAAACCGGCCCCAGTGTATACCCCTCAACAATAAAATACTGAATGAGTATCGGTTTACATAACTTAGTAATTAAATTGTACGGTATTAGTTGTATGTATAGTCATAGTAATTAGCATCACACGTTTTGATTTCGTAAAAACTATATCATACGTCATACGTGTGTGTGTGTGTGTGTGTGTGTGTGTGTGTGTGTGTGTGTGTGTGTGTAGTTGTTAAGGTATTGGTGCGTGTTGCATAAGCAAGTTAGCACATTCAACATGACAACTATTCAACGGTGTAGATTTATTGATAGACATGTGTGATATATTTCATATTTTCATAATGATGATTGAACTTGTTATTCCGGAATATACCATGACACACTGTGCTATTTTCTTTGACATGATGCTAAACAGAAACGAAGAAGATCGTAACGAATTTATTTAATACTGAACCGCTACTCATATTTATCACATATTCAAGATCGCTGTTCTTACGTACAAGTCGCCGCACGAAGACCTCTCGCCTGTCTACATGCAGAAACTCGTGCGTGTCTACATGCCAGCCAGACGTCTTCGGTCTGCTGACTCGAACGCACTAGTTGTTCCGAGAACACGCAGCAGAGCCGGTGACTGTACATTTGCTCACGCAGCGGCAACAGTGTGGAACGCTCTGCCGTCAAGCGTTACTAACAAAACATCACTGGAATCATTTAAATCTGCGTTGAAGACTCATCTGTTCACTGCAGCGTATATGTAGCTCGGACCCTTACCAACACTGTTTTACCATAGCTGATTGATGTTTAACGTTTATTTATTATTTATTTATTTATTTTTCGTATACATTTTAGCCTAATTTATTGATGTTTACATTAATTTTAGTTTAATTATATATCTAAAAATTATCTTAACAATTTTATTTTATGATATAATACATCACATTCCTTTTCTATTTCTACTATATTTATTGTTTTAATTGCTATTATTATTATTAGTTCATTTTATCTATGATATAATAACTATTGTTTTTATTCAAATGCATTATTTTTAATATACACTTGTATATTGTTGTAAAGCGCTGTGAACAATATTGGATGTGGCGCTTAAGAAAATAAAATATTATTATTATTATTATTATTATATTCAAACACATTTAAAATCTACTTCATTTACGAACTTTTACTTCTTCTGTTAAATAAATATCCTCGCGCTGTGGGTACATAATAATAATAATAATAAATAATAATAATATATTTTATTTGGTATAGCGCCACATCCAGTATTGTTCGTGGCGCTTCACAACATATTAAAATACATAAAAATCGTAGAATTGCAATAAATATGTATATGTACATTAATTTAAAATAAATATTAGTGGTAAAGAATAAAATAAATAAATACATACATATTGAATAATGTAGAATTTATAAATAAACAAGTAAATAAATATCAGTTATTCATCAAAATTAAATAATATTGATAATAATCAATCTAGCACAATAACTATATAAAATAAATAATAATAAATAATTTAGTAAAACATTTGATATAAAATAGTTTACGTGAGGAATAATGAATAATCATTATACGAATACGATAACTAATTAAAATTGGTTTTAGTAGAGGGTAGTGTTCATGTAGAGTGGCACTAATATGAAACACAAATGAAATGTGTCTTCAGACGACATTTGAAGCTGGCGAGAGTGTCACAGGTTTTAACAGCACTCGGTAAAGTGTGGCGTAGAGGCGCGTCCCCTGGGTGGCGGATTGAGGAGCCCTCCTCTGGGGGGTTGCACGTGAATAATACGGAATAGCGTGCTGCGGACCAATGTACCATAGGAGAATGGAAAACTCTGACTCCAAACCCGGGTAGATGGAGCTCGTCAGCCTTGTAAGGCAGTCCACCTAGGAGAAGGAAATATCTGATTCAAAACCCGGGTAGCTGGAACTCATCAGCCTTGGATGGCAGTCCAGCTAGGAGAAGGAAAACTCTGACTCCAAACCTCCGCTGCCTTGCGGCTATACCGGATCTCGTGAAAGGCTTCGGGAGTAAACCCCGAGGAGTAATCCGGAGCTGGAGTCCCTAAGGCAGTTCATCGTTGACTTCAACATCGTTCTGGCAACTCCTGCGACGGCACCGGTGCCAAGCCTATGGGCTCTTGCTCTTCCCTTGGATTACATCAGTGACGTGGAGAGGGGGGACCTGCTGCATGGGCAACAGCTTGTCTTCCATATCACCCTTGCCCAGGCCTGCGCCCTGGAGAGGACACTCCAGCGCCGCTGCAAAGCGACGACACAACACGAGAAGTGGCAGTTACCGGTGATAAGTCTCAGTACTCCATTGGCGTAGAGTTGAGGCGCTAGGGGTCACTTCTGACAGTGGGAGAGGTCATCGTGCCTCAGTTTATCGCTACCACCCGCTTTAAAATGGGCAGCCCCCGGTCAATAAGGTGCTACCCCGCCACAGTTCGCCTGCCTTACTGGGTGCGTGGGGCTTAGGGCGCGAAAAGCCTGACAAGTGGGACGAGGTCTTCCGACGTGCTGCCACACCCAGCATCTATACTCTGCTACGACAACGTCGCCTTCGCTGGCTGGGACACGTCTGCAGGATGCAGGACGGCAGGATCCCCAAGGACCGCAGCCTGCGCAGAGGGGAAAAGAAGTTGCAACTTGCGTCAGACGAACGGAGAGTGAGACGCATAAACGGCCAGCAAGCTCCACCTGCAGACACCGCTTTCAAGTGCAACCGCTGCGACAGTGACTGTCACTCCCGCATCGGCCTGCACAGCCACAACAGGCGCTGTTCCAGTGCCAACTGACTTTTCAGGGCGCAGAACCATGGTCACTTGTGACCGACGGATGCCACTGAATAAATAAATATCATTTTGAATTATTCCCAGTAGCCGTGAACATGTCTAACATAGAAATTAGTACTTATTTAAATGTGAAAGTACCTGCATTGCTGTTGCAACCCTAATGTAGTCAATTAGTTGTCTGCGCCTTAAGCCAACTCTTTGCAAAAGGCGTTTTAACGTCCGTACACTGCACAACATTAAGTGGTTTATATACACAACTTGCATTAAGCCCGCTTGCTATTAAATAATTGTGCTTATTGAATGCATAATTTATTTTACTATAAAGCTACGATTCCATATGTACAGAAAGGTGTGCGGAAACTCATGCGGAATGGGGAATACCTCTGTAGTGACGTCACTAGTGGGAATTTCCTATCCGATTCGTGTGCGGATACGATTCCAATCGCTACACGGAACGATTCAATTTGCCGCAACCGCTTCCGCACAACAAAACTCACCCGCCTGTGTACGTTTGGAACTATTTATGTTAATTTCCACCGGGCACTATATTCATTGTTTTGCCGCATGCCGCATCCGCATACCGTATCCGTACATATGGAATCCTAGCTTAACTCTCTCTCCCTCTCTCCCTCTCTCCCTCTCTCCCTCTCTGCCTCTCTGCCTCTCTCCCTCTCTCCCTATCTCCATCTCTCCTTGTCTTCTACTCATTAGAACATTCATGTGGATGAAATGAAGATCACCGGAATTTGCCGGCAAGCGATGTTATTGGCTTAGCTAATATTCCAAATTTCGCAAGACGATCTGCCTACTAAGACTTATGTAATGAGCAGCGCCCCTGGCGTGCGAGTTGTGAACATTTTATACTTTTTATTCAGATTATTATATTATTACCATATTATATTGATAAAGAACACACCTGATGGATATTCCATTGTGGCTGAGACACAGAGTTCAACATTAGTGTATCCTGCCACGAAACACTGTCTTACTAAACTGTGAACTGAAACGAACATACACCCCTTTTGTGAAATACACACTCATGATAAATACGCGTCAAGTTTGCAGCAGTTAGCTTTATTGGACCTGGCAATGATGCTACAACTGTATTTACAACAATACCATTGACACACTTGCATGCTATAAGTATAGGTTTATAATCACACACGTACACACGCACGCACGCACGAATACACGCACGCACACAAGCACACACACACACACACACACACACACACACACACACACACACACACACACACACACACACACACACACACACACACACACACACACACACACACATAATGTTTGGTACAAATTCACCGTATGCTGTTGTAATGAATATGTCTGGCTTCACTAGTGGCACCTATTTCAAAACAATAATCGTACCCACATGTGACCACATCAAAGCAGTTGCCTACAAACAACTAAGACCAGACAGTCTCAATAATGACCCATTCGGGCTGCATGCTATATTGGGCGGCATCGTACACCGCTGCGATTGACAGACAGTTACACTGTAGCGTATCTACGTTTTGGTAAACGGTGCCTCAGCAATTCGATTCACTTAACGAAAAAGAAACAATTACACGGTAGACAGGAAGAAAAACATGTGACGCAAGTGACGACTAAATTAAGTTTTTTCGATCATTTATAAACAAATATACATGTTTCGTATTAAACCGACTTCTAAAATTTTAGCTATTTATAATATTAAAAAATTATAAATTTGGACACAAAGGAACGGCATTTCCAATAAGATAAAGGTTAAAAAAACAACTTCAAATTGTCATCTCATCCAATGAATACAAAATAAGTTTTGTATTTTCTACAAATGATATCCAGACGGAAACAATTTAACAAATACAATTTGAACGGTAGAAGAGGTAAAAGACATTTTTGCCCCAGACTTTCGTCATGACATTTAGAAGTACGAAAAACAAATTCTTTGTGCAAAACAAACATTTCTGTAACCGTATACGTCATCAGCCATCACCACATGCTCTGAACACAAAAAGGAATGCGTTTAATAAAATACAAATGGCTGCTTAAGTCTCGTTTTCGACGTACGCATGCTCATTACGGCATCTTTATAATTTATACCATAGCATCGCGTATCGCATCGCGCATCGCGCATCGCCCATCGCATCGCACATCGCATCGCGCATCGCATCGCACATCGCATCGCGCATCGCATCGCGCTTCGTCCATCGCGCTTCGTCCATCGCATCGCATCGCGCATCGTCTAACGCATCGCCCATCGCATCGCGCATCGCGCATTGCTCATCGCATCGCACATCGCATCGCGCATCGCGTCATCGCCCCATGGCGCTGCAGGTTGCCACACTAAACCGTGACGGCCCTTCTCGGCCATCATAAAAGCTGTATCGATGACACGACGAGCCTAGGAAATAGAGCGGCAAATGCGAGAACGAAACACGCATACCCAGTCGTAGTGCTGTGCGAGCCCGCAATCAGCGATGAAAGTGAAATCCATCGTCCAGTCTCACACCTAGTTTGCAAAGGACGGTGAGAACACGTGAAACACACAAAAGGAAGATGTCCTGCCCTTTATGTAAAGTGCAAATCGTGCGGAGTCCGTGAACATTTCACAAGGTGCTGCAGATCCATGAATCGCTATCGTTAGCTTCGGACGGGGCAAAATTAACGTTGTTGATGCAGACCAAGACAACGTATCGTTCCTTGGTGAGATATGTGATAATTCGAATAGTTGGACCAGACCAGGGCGCGTTTTTTGTTGAATTTTCACTGGGGGGCAATGTCTTAAAAGGGCACTTATAATGGGTAAAAAGGGCAGTTTACGCATACATTAATGATTATGGTCATAACCCTTAGATATATATGAAAGCTTAATATAATGTGTTATATTAATCTTTCATATAAACGAATACAAAGTTAGCCCTACAAGGGGCTGGTTTGGAAGAATAGGGCACACTGGGGGGAAGTTGGTTGACTGGGTGAAGGCAAATGAAAGGGCTGGGGGCAATGCTCCCCGCTTTGTACGTTAAAAACGCCCAGTATGCACGTCTTCTTTCGGTTTCGTTTCGATGCACAAGCCAAGCGTGGGTTGCCTTGTCCAAGATGGTGGTCATTCTGAAGCCTCACAGACACGCGCAGTTCATCTCAAGAACTAGCTGCTACAGAATAATCGCCTCCACGTGGATCGTTGGTGCCGGCGTAGGATCGTTTCCCACAATGTGGAAATTAGACTTATGCACGATTAATATACTGACCAACGGTAGAAGTTTGTCTGCGTTGTAGTATATTACGCCGTGACCTTCTTTGCTCCTGGGGTTGCATGCATCTACGCTACAGCGATAATCTTTCTTGTGGTTGTCTAACCTCACCGGGAAATGTCGGCACAGGAACATTCTGTCGGCGAAGGAATGATGACTCTAGCAGCGATTCGTCCGCCAGAAATATCCCCGTCATTTGCTTCGTCGCTCTGGCTCCACAAGTTTATACACGTGGCCAATGTATTTGGTAATTGTCCTCACACAGTTTAGCATGCAGATATTGAAGAAATAGAATGTGTTTTGTTCTTTCGTCTGTTCATCATTCACAGCAAACGTCTTGCCCAGGAATAATTGAAATTTATTCAGCCTTTTCTATAACTCCATCACGTGTGACAGTACGCAGCAGACCATCGCCTTCCCCACGTTGTTTGTTTATTCTGTAAGCTGCTGCTTGCAGCTTTCCATTTGCAAAGTCTTAGCGGTCATGTTACCTGTACAAGTAATTTCCAAGAGACGTCCTGACAACAATGTCCGATTTGTTTTGATGGACTGTTTTACACCGCCGTCGAAAGTGCTCCACGCATGAGAAGCATGGACCTTTCTCACTTCGTGACGAAGTGCTTGGCGCATCCTTTATCAGTGACGTCAGTACGGCTAGTACGCTTACTTGCTTTGGTAGAACGATGATTGTGGAAGTAGCATAACCTGGAAAACATTCCTGCTCCTCCTACCATATTAAAATTACTTGTGCCTGTTTCTCCAAGAGCCATGCACATTGTTGCACACTTATTGTGATCTTTGATTTGATATATATATCAATAACTTTATAATATAATAAAAAAACTGTGATCTTTGATTTCGTCCAATAAGGCACCAAAGTGGTATCTTTCACAGGGAAATCAACTTTTATATGTTTACATGTTGGGAAGCAGAATCGCAGGGAGAGAATCAACATTTGTCTGTCCATCATAATTATCTTTGGATTGAAAATAGGTTTCGTCTTCGATGTGTTGGTAAGATGACAGTATCACGAGGAGTACCACCGCCGGACAAATTGTCGACAATGTCTCGTTACTCTCATGGTAGTTATCCCATGCTAATTCTCACATACACGCGACTTAGTGTAAAACATCTGCCGTGGTACAATGTATGTCTGATGTATTTGTGGCCAAGTCAGTTTCAACCGTTTCTACTACACTATTTATAATCGGTGGAATGGCCGAAGCGATTGATGACTTCCAGTAATGTTCTGCTACCTGTCATAATCCTGATTCCAGTCCCATACATAGGTGTACGGACGCTTTTGTTCGACCCCTTGTAGTTGCGAACACGACATCATCTGACGTTGACTTTACTTACAAGTCCTTCAATTCGATCGTTAGAAGACGACTCACTGCAACCGGTGCATAACACTGAGGGAATCCACCAGCTCTGGTGGTGTCTCTCCTTGTGCGCGTGTCAAAGCTACTGCTGTCATAGCATGTAGTATGTCTTGCTTTGTACTCTTCAGTGACATGATAATGATCTGCGATGAAATGCTGCCTCTTCTGCCGATATATCAGCAAGGTAGCCCGCCTTACGACACGTTCCTCTCTTAGAGTTGCGTTATATACGATCAGTTCCTGCTTGTTGTTATAGTTGAATTTTCTCAACTGAGTAGGATATTGTTTCTAAATGCTCTCACACAACATTTGGGCTGGATATGTAGATCCAACCGTTGCCATGTTTCCATATATCGGTTGTGCAGAGAGGTAAGCAGTTCAGACCCTTGGTTTTCAATCAACGTGGTGTTTATGCGGTGTTAGGGCTTCAAATGCTGCAGTGTGCAACTGCTTTACATGTTAGTTTTGGTTACTGCTAGTGATCTTTTAATGTATTCTCTTCTGCGTGAATGGTGATATTTAACTTCCTTTGCTTTGCTGGCTAATCCTGCTGTTCGTGTAAGCATAACTTCATAGTGTAATAACTCTACTGCTTGCCTGATGCTGTCCTTTGCTTTTTCCACCTCACAGCTACCCATATAAGTCTCGCTTGGCTTTTCCAGCATATTAAGATGCAGTCTTACAAAATACACTTTCGTCTGAAAACACGCCGATAGAGCTGGTTTGCGGGACCTCTATAGAAAACCATAAGTTTGGTTTTGTAGTACTAAGAAGACCATTTCCCTAACCTTTCTGTTGAGTGACTCTGTTTGGTAACTCAAGTTTAACTCATGGTGATCGGATAGTTTTATGACAAAATACTTGAACTTCTTTTACAACCTGTCCTATGTTGTTACTATATATATATTCCCCCATGACTTGTCGTCAAATGGTTTAACACTATCAGTCGTTTTACCACCAAGTTGTACGATTCAAGACCACTTTGTGAAAGTCATGATCTACTAGTCAACATACATTGAAAAACTATTAAAAAAAATCACGCTTGCAATAACAGTAACGCATCGGTTACACAGTATGCAGCATTCGTTAGATAAAAGACCGTTATCGTGGGATAAGATATAATATCTAGCAAACTATGCAACCATATTTGTATTTACGTTGAATACGTTCGTACCGACTTGAGAATGAATCGCAAAAAGTTGTGCTGTAGCAGACACCACCGACGTCACTGTTCTGCGGTGGCTGGTCGTAACTATTACTGGTATCACTGATAGGCACATATTAGTGAAACAATAATATAAGAACACTGCAATCATTATTGGTAACATGCCGATTGATGTTTCGATGTTTATGCAGTCAAATAGGTGAACGAACGGTGTGCACATTTTCACGTTTTCGTGTTTTTTGTGTGGTTACCACCCCTTCCGTTAAAACACAATTTCTCGGCTTCATAAGGTCAGACCAACACGAAATTGGTTCCAAAAGTTAGCGGAATAAGACTACTTTGTAAACAATGTGTCACATTGACCAATGGTTGCATCTCTGATCTTGCCACATAAACGGAAATGATATGTCTTTCTTCGAACGTCTTCTCGTACGCAATTTGGGTGTGGCCACTTACAGGTTCGTAGACCTTGACATTGTGTAGATAAAACTAACTAAAGCTTTCCCCCAGAACAATCATATATCAGTCTTTCATATGATATCTCATTTATATATTATATCGGTGGTGGCTACGTTTGACTTAACATGTTAATTATATACTGGTTTGACTTAACCTGTTTATTATATACTCGTTTGACTTAACATGTTTATTATATATATATATATATATATACACTCTTTTGACTTAACCTGTTTATTATATACTCGTTTGACTTAACATGTTTATTATATACTCGTTTGACTTAACATGTTTATTATATACTCGTTTTACTTAACATTTTTATTATATACTCGTTTTACTTAACGTGTTTATTATACACTCGTTTCACTTAACATGTTTATTAGATATATATATATATACTCTTTTGACTTAACCTGTTTATTATATACTCGTTTGAGTTAACATGTTTATTATATACTCTTTTCACTTAACATGTTTATTATATACTCGTTTCACATAACATGTTTATTATATACTCGTTTCACTTAACATGTTTATTATATAGTCGTTTCACTTAACATGTTAATTACAATAATACCCGTTTGACTTAACATGTTTATTATATACTCGTTTGCACAAATAGACCTTTGCAACTTTTTTACTCACTTTTATAATCAGCTAGAGTACCCCCGACCCTATGCGTTTTGCCCCAACTACAATTTGGTATTTTGCCCCATATGTACAGTATTTAAAACATTACCATTTAGACAATATTAAAGTTTTTTTACATGCATCCGCAACATTTACAACACACCGATAAAATAGTTGTCAATTAACAACTACAAAGAGGCCATTAACCTAACTACAACCGAAATTCTAAAATCCAAACGAACGTTTTAGAAAAAAATGGGCGAAAAAAACTGATAGCTAGAGTTTTTATGCTTATGTAAGGATCGAGTAAACAGAAGGTTCTTGATATGGTGGGGCCACTAGAAAACAGTCAAGGAAACGTAATATCTGAGGTGTTTCAAAAGGAAGAGGCCCTGAACGAGTATTCCAGCTCAGTGTTAAAGCAGCGTTACAACATTTGTTCATATTCAATATATTTATTCTATAATTTGGTGCATTTTCCACTGTATATCTTATACGAATGCTGGTAGTCATTGATAGCCATGGCGTAACGTAATCGCTAATCCAAAGTATCTACGTGCATAGAGTCATTTTTGGTTTATAGGTTCTGACCGTGGTTTCGTTTTGTCCGAACTCTCAGGAGTTTCTTCATTTGCATGAGGGGTTCGTTTCTTGGAAGGGATACGTAAAAATATTGTACGTTTAGTCCGAATTCCCCCGATGTATACCTACGCATATTTCTTACAGTAATCACTAATTGCCAAGTAGTTAGATTTGTTGGAGGAAGAGTGTAGATTCGAAGGAGAATTTGTTGTTGTTAGGGGTGGTACATAAAAAGTGGATTAGGATGAACGCCTGATCCTCGCAGACCATGGTGCGTATGGTATTACAATGCACACGCCCTCCAGGAACTCGGAACTCGTGATCTGATGCCGAGTCTTGCACAGTTTCAGAATAGTTGTATAACGATTTGTGAGCGGGGCTTGTGTACCAGCGACGCTGTCTATTGAGATGAAAGTAGATCCATCTAGCGATCAATGTTCAAACCAAAGGCAAATGTACATAATAATTTGCCAAGAAAGGAGGACTTCCTGTGTGTGTGTGTGTGTGTGTGTGTGTGTGTGTGTGTGTGTGTGTGTGTGTACGTGCGTGCGTACGTACGTGTGTGAGCGCGCGTATGCGTGTGCGTATGAGTGTGTGCGAGTGTGTGCATGTGTTTGTTTGTGTGTGTGTGCGTGTGCGCGAGTGCGTGTGCGTGTGCGTGTGTGTGAGTGCGTGTGGGTGTGTGCGATTGCGTGTGCGGGCGTGTGCGTGCATGTGTGTGTGTCTGTGTGTGTGTGCGTGTGCGTGTGCGTGTGCGTGTGTGTGTGCGTGTATGCGTGTGTTGATGATGACGATGTACTGTTCCTGCGACATAAATAGTCTGGGGGACATCTTAATGTCGCAATCAGTCCCCGCAAAGTTTCCTCCATCCCGTGCGGTCTTCCGCCAGCTCTGTCAGAGTCTTGGTGTCAATGCGCGACCTCAGCCTGATGCCCGTCACTCTGAGGTCCGAGCGCAGTAGGCCTAGCAGGTTGGTGGTGGGCCTGTCGACTCGGCCTCCGTACCGGCATCACCCGACAACGGCAACGGCGTGTGTGTATGAAACTTGATTGAAACATTGACACTATTATATATTGGCGTCACAATAAACACCTTCTTGGTTCATTACGGCTGTTACTCAACGAACCAACCTTCACCAACTTGAACCGTGTAACGGTCTTTTACCGTCAACTTGACATATCGCAATGTGAAAACCTCACTCGTGTGGGATTTGCTATTTTCACTTGCAGAAACGTTCGGAGTTTGTGTATTGCAATGCATGCATTGAGTCGTTTTGAATGCGCATATGTCTTTGCTTGGAAATAGTGCCATATCCTTATACAAACCATTAAATACACTATATTAATAGAGCATTCTATAAAAGTAAAATGTGAAGGTAAGTTCTTATATAGCGCAGTATCCAGTCCACAGGACTGCTCAAAGCGCTTTTCACTTTACCCCTGGCGGACCTGTTCAATCGAACATCATTGCGACTCCATGTATTATGGATGCACCAGCCTGTCAAATTTGATTATAAAGCAGCATTGGTTAAGGATTGGTTAAAGAGCGGTACATAGGCTCATTTGCTTGAAGACCGAGTCGGATGTATGTATGTATGTTTAGTGGAAATTCATTCCATAATTTAACGATAATTACACTAAACATGTAAATCATAAAATAGTATAGTCTACGCAAATCACAACCACACGCGATCACGCTGTTGGGTGTAGCTCTCAGCTGGTGACGATGGGGACTGATCTCTCATGGCCCTTTTTTCTGGACACGCCTTTTGTCAATAATCCGTCAAAAAAACATGTTCTGGATACACCCCGACTGGCTGCCCGACTAATAGATCTTTACAAATTTTCCGCGTGAAGTCAGTACTCTAGTGGCTTTGCCGTTGACGCGATAATGCAGACACCGTGAGGTGGCGCCACCGTTTGTTGAGTGACTTCGCTGTCGTTAATCTTACGAGGAATTGGTCGCAAATAACACTGGATATCTGGAATAGTGTCGATTGACATTGGAAATAGGTATGCCTGTCAAGTAAGTAATACAATATACGTGAATCTTGTTTAGAAACTACCCGTGAAATGTTTTCCAATATAATGAATTGATTGTTTCTAGTGTTGAATATCAAATTCAGAGTTTCCCCTGGCCTTGGACTGGATAAAATGACGGGCGAGGGTGGCTACGCGAGCGCCAAACGTTGCCAGGGGGATTTTTTGGATATATTTTAAAAACTAGTTTTAAAATGGTGCATTCTGAGGTATGTTTTAACCTTTGCTCTTGAATATTGAGGGGAAGATATAACACAACAAATCACTACTTGTATATGTAGTAATCATGATTGACAGACGTCAGTAATCAGGATTGTTTCATCTTGTTGAGGTGTGGTTTCCACTTTACCACTGGTACTCAGTTGAAGTGTGGTTTCCACTTTACCACTGATACTCAGTTGAAGTGTGGTTTCCACATGACCACTGGTACTTGGTTGTGGTGATGTTTTTTTGCACTAACCCTAGGCCTTGTCCCCACCAGACCTGGGGCCGAGTACATTTTCATGATTACAAGTACGAGTACGATTACTTTGATGATGGATAAGTACGAGAACGAGTACATTGCTAAAAGCTGAGTACAAGTACGAGTACATTCTCACATGTACAAGTAAAAGTATGAGTAAATTTTTTTAAATATAAAAAAATAACGTATTTTAAAATTGTTAATTGATCTAATTTATATAACTCGGCACAAATGAATATGCAATAGCAGTTGATCAATTTTTTATGAGGAAAACTAAAAAACCTGTTTCATCAACAATGAAATTCACTTCATTGGCATTTATTTCAGTGGCATCGTATGATCTTATCATCTATTTGCCATTGCACCGAATGAACATGAGTTGTTCACAGGTTGAGTCTTTCAGGCTGCACCGTTCAGAGCAGAATACTTTCTCGGCTATGCTAGATACCCTTTCAACTGGGGCTAATGAGGCTGAAATGCTGAGATGGTGAGGGACCAACTGAGCCAGAGTTGGAAAACTCAGAACTGCAGTGGGTCACTGTGACGATCTGTACATGGCTGACTGAGGTATTCGTTCACCTCTACAATCAGCAATCTGCTGTTATTATAAGTTTGCAATTTATATTTTCTGATCGTAGACTACTAGTTGTTGAGAGGGTTAGCACATGTCCACATAACAGGCTCAGCATCCCCTTTGGACTTTCTAGCCAGGCTGCTGCCCTGGAATTATACTAGTGTAGGAGGCAGTCTCACATTAACCACCTTACTTCTACAGAGGAAGACTGGCAGTTCTTGTTCTTAGCAGTTACCACTGTCAGCCACTGTCAAGTGGTATGGTCTCCAGACTACATCAAAGGCATTTCCTGTCTAACTGGTGGGTTAACTGCTAATTGGCTCTTTATGGACATCCTGGTGGCTTAATTAAACAAACAGGTTTATGGCCTGAACTGATAGCCTACAATTATTGTTTGCTTAACAGGGTGTTTCTGACTGGGAAAAATTGCTGTCTGTTGCCATGTTTGGGTATCATAGTCATTGTTATCAGAGAATGAGGTTGCACTATGTGTAGGGAATCTAGGGATGGTAAGATGGTATTCTATAAGAAATAACAAAGTATTTTTTAAATAGTTGAACATTTAAATATTTCAGGAAAGTTTCATTTTATAACCAGATATATTTATTTTCCCCAGTATATATTGAGAAAGTACTCAGATGTACTCGTAAAATCTTTGCTCTTCCAGTTCATCTTCAGACCTCCTGCAGCATGTTTTGTAGTTCTTGTGGTGTAGTAGCGCATATGTGTATGTCATCGATGAAGCGAAGGTGGCTGATATATTCTATCCTCAAGCCTCTGGTTTCCCAGGTCAGTCTTCGGAATATGCTTTAGAGTGTAGCCATGAACAGCTTGGGTGATATGGTGTCACCCTGTCGTACTCCTCTCTTCATGTTGATCTTGTTGCTCTTTTTGTGTAGGTGGACTGTCACCGAGCTGTTGGTACAGGTGTCTTTCAGGAGTTTGATGTACACGTTTTCTATCCCCCGTTCTTGAAGGGAGGTCAGTATTTCTTGAGTTTGCACCAAGTCGAAAGCCTACTCATACTCGACGAAAGCAATGCAGAGCGGGATATTATACTCTCGGCACTTCTCTTTCAGTTGGTTTACGATGTGTATGTGGTCTGTCATGGAGTACCCGGTACCTGCTTCTGAATCCTGCTTGCTCTCATGGTTGGTTTTCATTGAGTGTCTTCTCTAGCCTATTCGTTAGTATATTTGTGAGTAATTTGTAGATGTGTGATAACAGACATATCGCTCTGTAGTTCTTTAAGTCTTTCTTATTTCCCTTCTTGAAGATTATCACCATCTTTGCGTTCTTCCAAGCGGTAGGTATTCATCTTTCTAATAAGCATTTAGTATACACCTTAGCCAGTGTCTTCGAGATGGTATCTTCTCCTGCTTTTAATGTTTCAACGTTTACATAGTCGTTGCCTGATGTCTTCCCATTCTTCATATCTCTTAGCGCTGCTTCCACCTCCCATGATGTTATCTCTGGTACCTTGTCCTGGTCAGTGTGAATTATTCTGTTCACTGTGGTATAGCTCGGTGTAGAATTCCTCTATTTGTTCCATGATCATATCTTGGTCTAGTATTTCTCTACCCTGCTTGTCTAGAAGTGTAATCAGTCTGTCTTGGCCTAGTGCCTGTGTTCTTCTTGCTTTCTTTTTCTGTAGACTAGCCTGGATTTGAAGCCGTGCACAGTCAAACCTCTCTTTGTGGTCAACTCAGTATGTTATGATGTATGATGTTGAATTAGCTAAGATGTTGCTCACTTCAGTCACTTGACTTCTCAACTTTCAAGTGTCAATACGTATGACTAGAATTGACCAAAATCAAAAATGTGCAATTGCATATTTGTGTTTCAGCTTCAACTCATGCATGCCTTAGCTCCTGTTGGAAATATACATACTTTTAAATTCACAAACATGTTTCCTGGCATAACTATGTGTCATTTTTTGACTATGTGAGATTTCTGCATCCTTTCCCTTGAACATGTTTCAAGTGGATTACAAGCATATCCCACATGAACACATATTTGGGATGAAAACGGTTGTCAAAGTAGTCTTCATTTGCAATGTAGTAAATGTACCGTAATATCTCTGGGTTAAAAAAGCTCATAGGCAATAACAAGATAAAAATAAGAACATTGTTTGTATACAATTAATAAAATAAAATAAAATGTGTCTAAACGACAATTAAACATTTTAAATTAATAAGTTAAATTAATAATTAATTAAATTTAAGCCAAATAATTGAAATGTAATTTCTACTATAATTATAACAACATGAAACAAAATCACTATATTAAAATGTTATTATTATACTGTTAGTGGTGGTTTATTGTATTATTACATAGGCATATTGATCGTATTGTTGTTTGAATACACTTACACACAGTTCTACACTAGTTAACACGTGTGACGTGCATGAGACTACATTATATATATTATATAGCCATTGGTGTGTTAAAATAAGTTTTACATAAATAGGAGTTTAAATGAGATCTCAAAAAGTTCCGCAGATTATTAACAGGAACAAAAATGGGTAATTATTGTTGACATATTGTCTACCCTAGCCTAGGTCTAGGACTAGGCGCTTACCTTGGCTTAGCAGTCCGAGTATGCAATTGACAGACGTTTCATTAGACATTGTTTTGTGTTGGGTTGCATTAATTATCTGTTACCTTCCAAGGTGATCGCAGGCATTCGCTGCATAACATATAGTAAAATAGCATTCTGAAGAATTCATCCACAGCATAGTCTTTGAAGAGTGTCAGTTTGTATTTCACTGTCACTATCTTCAACTTAATTGTTAGTCGTCTTTGAAATTCGGCCGCGTCGTGACAGCCCATCTAATTAGACTGTTCTATTGCTAATATCCCAAGTTTCCACTCATCGTGTGTCCATCTTGTTCCTTGTTCTTCACATTGCACAATGACTGAAATAGTTGACCATTATTCTTCATTTGACACGGCTCACAAATTAATTAGTATGCGGATGTGGTATTGTTTACGTTTATCCACTTCTAACCGGAAGTAATCGAAGCTCCTCGGAGAAAAGACATGTGCAGTGAGACATGTAGTGTCGATGTGGGAGATTCTACATATCTATGGCATATGCAATAAACATCAGTCGACTATCCAAATATGTTAAAACGACCACAATTGGTTGAGTGCACTAACTGAAATGTAAGCCAGTTTAAATATCAAATTAATTACAACTTTTTGTCGATGAATTACCTCGTATAAATTACAGTTGAATTTTCCTTCATTATTCTTCGTCTCCAACATTTCAAGTTGGAAGATCTCATTATAATAATCCCGCAAATCAATGAGATAGACAGGGCCTATCAGCGGAGTTCATAAATACCGCCTAAAAATCTGTTTTCATCGCAGATATACTTATTGGCATTATTACAACAAATGTATATTAATAAACAAGCAGGTAGATTGCAAACCAAGTGAATACTTTTTATGTCATCCACTTAACATGGAGACATTTATAATAATTGTTTTCACTGTGTTCTGTCTGACATTGTTGCAGCCAGACAAGTCTCACTGAGACCAGTGTTCCTCTGAATGGTGTCTCACAGGGCCATATCATATCTCCGAGGCCCCTTGGGTTTCCAAAGCAGATCTGGGTTAGCAAGTAAATAGTGTACAGAACTTATATTTCCATCTTGTATTTATTGCATTGTGTTTATTTTCCAGAGTCCCCAACAAGCAAGAGGCCAGTGTGTGACAACTGTGTCATTAAGACAGAAGTGCAGTTGACATCAAAGAGAAGATTGTTGTGCCAGTGAAATATGACAGAGTTCAGTGTCATACTCACAGAATCACGTGAACAACTTTTGTCAAAGACGACGTGTTTGTGAGAGAAATCACTAACGGAAGTGTTGGAATGTTTGTTGATTGGGGGACTTTGTGGGGGTCCATGGAAGGATTACTCCAGACAGTCTTCATCCATGTTGAGTCATACTCATATGACTCAGTTATGAGTGGCTACACTCACCGGTTGAGTCATACTCATAATTATGACTCGGTTATGACTGACTGTAAATAGTACAATATCAACAAATAAAAGTTATATTAATCTTATTTATGAGAAGATTGTCTACCAAGAACAGAAGTCACAAACATATTCATATTTCTGGATCAACTTTGGATATAAGAGACTCAACATTGGATACAAACAGGCTCAGCATTGGATATAACTAGGCTCAACATTGGATAATAACAGGCTCAACATTGTATATAAACAGGCTCAACATTGGATATAAACAGGCTCAATATTGGATATAAACGAGTGACTAAACTGAACAGTTATGTCTGTCTGAAAGTGATATAAACTGAAGGCCGTTGCACCCGACACTCCACAAGTCAAGTTTCTTCTAGTGATGCCCGATTGAGGGTAAGTACATTGATAATTTTTATTATTCTAGTTTTGACATTTAAAGGAAAAAAAATTATACCCCACCTTTTTAGTCCTTTGGCCGAAGGTCCAAGGGACTATTGCCATCACTCTGTGTCCACCGTCCACAGTCCGCCGTCCGCTGTTAGCTGCCGTATTTCAGTAACCGTTCAGCAACTTTTTCTCTAATTTTGCATAGACATATCTTAGGCCACTGCCACTATGCTCGAGAAATCTGTATTTGATTGAATTATTTTAAGGGCTCCCTAGGGCCTCCAAGGACCCCAAAACTGGTACAAATGTAACATTTGGCCTATTTTTTCAAAAACTGTTCAACTTTTTATTTTGCATAGATATATCTTAGGGTGCTGCCACTATATACAAGAAATCTGTATTTGATTGAATCATTCTAAGGGCACCTAAGGGGCCCCAAAGTGCAAAAGTTTTACATTATCTAGTGATGTGGTTTTGAGAAGGACCCTTGAGACCACCCCTAACAGTAGATTTTGTTTAATGTGCCACCAAGTCAAAACCATGACTAAACTCTGCAGCCTAGTGCTACTGTTCCATTGAGACCTTGACTAATCTTTAATTGGTCACAGTGCCCAGGCAGAGTAGACACACTTGACCCCTGTTAGACTGAACAGTTGCCTAACACTTTTTATCTTCAAAACTATAAATTTTCTATAATTGCAAGTTGTGTTTATTTTGATGTTCATTTAATTATTATAAAATGGTGTGACTGTGGTGTCTATTGGTTAAAGATGTATTGTCTGTAGAAACATGTAGGTGACAAACATAGAAAATTAATATTCTGGACAACTGTAGTGTGAAATATCCTACACTTTATTGATATCAAATGCATTCTACTGTTCTGTTTACGCTTGCCATGCCTTGTGTAGACATGGTACTGTGTAAATCAATTGTATCAATATAGACTAATAATTACAAATTCACAATATAGTTGACACCTGAAACAACCAAATGTCAACCATTAGAAGAGTTGACATATATGAATGTCACCCACTTGACAGGTGTAATTGATCTATTCAGCAATGAGGACACTGCTTAGGCCTCACTCTGGACACTGTCACTCACAGTGTTGTATATTGTCTTAGTTGGTGCACTGAGCTAATCTACTTGACCATGAATCAGTGGTGGCTCTGGTTGTGTATTACACCCAGCTGTGGAGCTAAGATTCTCTGCCTGCTATTGTTTGATGGAAACTGTGACTAATGTGTAATTGGTCACTGGCAGTAGGTTGTGTCAACAGACAGCATTAAGCCACTAGACCCCTGTTAAACTGGACAGTTGCCTGTAGGTTTTAAACTGTGTCAAACAGTGAATCTACCTTTTGCTCTCAAATAATCTGTGCTCTTAGTTTTACACATGAAGGCATAATCTGACATAACTTGATAAGTCTTTGTAGCAGCACATTTGTACTTCCAGTGTATCATTGCAACATAACATACATATTACATACTGTGTGCCACATTTGAATGTTGTGCATGTAATATTTCCTTGCAATCCATTTCCATATATAATGTAAAACTTCAACAGCCGTTTTCTTCATTTTCCCTTTTTGATCCCTACCATGTTCAATGATCCATAACTTTGCCAATTTCTGTAGCAGTCATATTTGTTGAAACCGTGTAAAGCATCCTACCAAACCTTTACAAGGATGTAAGAAAACAATGTTACAATTTTTCCGACTTATCACTCATTTGGTCAGCCGGGGTCACATATAGACGTATTAGTCCAAAGGACTTCAGGGCCATTTGGCCCATTTTTATTATAGTTTTTATATACTATTATGTTATAATTAATACTTGAAAGGTTTGCAGAAAGGTCCAAGTCCACTCAAAACATTTAAAAAAAACTAATGAAATTGCTCCTGATCGACTCTTAGGTGTTTACACATTACAGGTTTTTTCTTCATAGTGTAAACAAAATATGCAAATATAAAAAAACATGTTTTAAACACCCACAGGCTTGTTTCGCCCTGCAGGGGGTATATTTTATTGCTGGACATCTTCCAGTTAGTGAAACAGATTACTTTTGACATGATCTGGCATTGCCAATTCAAATGATATGGATGGATTTAAAATTAATTAATTAATAAACAAAATGAAAGAAATGGTAATATTTATACCTATCATAACCTATGGTCCAAGTGTGTCAACGTATATGGTCAGTTATCACGAAATGTTGACAGAATTTGTTTTTGGGGGGTAAATTTAGAATTCAATATATAATGTTTTCCTTTTAGTCACTAACAGACATGGGGTCAAATACATTTGTATTTGAAAGTATGTAAATACTTTTTATAAGTATTTGTATTTGACATGAAAGTATTTGTATTTAAATACTTTCCTAAAGTATTTGAAATGTTCAAATACATAGGATGTGATTATCAATAAATGACAACTTAAAATTATTCTTGTTTGAATTCTTAAGAATTGAGCAATTTTACTATGTCATTTGGTAATTCACCACTTTTCCGCTCAGAAATAATGGCAGGGTAATGCCATTATGTGAGAAGTCATTGAGATCACTGTGTGAGAAGCCAACATCACCTTACTTGTCAGTTGTCACTGTGTTGCAATTAGCAAAAAGCAGATTCTGTTGCACTGGTCTGTCTGTCTTTTGATCATAGTTTCCAAGCCCCAGCTAACCAAACAACCTAACTGGTACCTAACCAATGTGACAGCAGCTGCTAAGGCCAGCTATTGTGTCTAATATTTGCTTGCTATCTGTGGGTTAAGAGAAGGTGGTGGCTTCTCAAGTCAGGTGGTACCATCATCATAAAAGCCAGGTTCGTTGTAACTGCAAGTTAGTTGCCTATGAACCTACAAACCATGGTTAGCAATATTGTATTTAAATACTTTTGTATTTCAAAGTATTTGTATTTATATTTGACTCGCTTAAGAGTATTTGTATTTAAATACATTTCAATGTATTTGACCCCATATCTGGTCACTAATAAACAACATGTCAGGCCAATCGTGAAATAAATTTGGGTAGCTTAATTATTAAACTGACTTTTTGGGATCACTTTGAACTTGCGAGTCTGTGTTACTCGATACCGAGCGTATACATGTACATCATCAGAAGGTGACGTTTTGTTAAACCCATGAAATAGTAACACAAGCACTATAGTAAACAGTCTATAAAATTATATGAGTTGTGAATATTATTTTGTGATTTATTTATAATTCCTGTTGTATTTATTCAGTTTTCATAGTTCGAGTAGGGCATAGCAACACATAAGTCTATGACTTCAGCTATGTCCTTTCAGCAGCAGCAGCAGCAAACCATACTGTGCATGTATTATGTTGTTGTTGTTGTTGAATAAACGTTCATTCATTCATTCAATCATATATATTTAACATACTTATGGTATTTCAAATTTCTTCTATTTTGATTGTATTTTTTTGAGCACGTAACATGCTTATGGTTAAGAATCGATAGCAGTGGCAACTTTTATTAAATTTCTTTTGTTTTCATGCAATTTAAAAATTAGGGTACCTTTTCTGTCTGCCATTTAGAAGAGACAAGAGGTCATATAACTACTTGTCATTCTAACGGACACTGTTTGAATAAAATCACTGTAAGTTCAAATATAAAACAAACAATTACCTTTTCAACGTAGCAATGTTTGTGCGGATACTATTGGGTCTTGTCTTTCTGGTGATGTTTAGAAAAAGTATACGTTCGGTATTGGAGAATGGAATTTTTCTTTAATATTTCTTAAATAGAAAGTAATGGTCTTAAGTGGAATCTGATTACTGTTCCTTGGCCTCTCTGAGTGTTCCTCGGTGACAGCTAAATGCACTAGTTTCCAATCGTCATCACTTGGGTAAAAATGCAGCCCTACTCTAAGTAAAAAAGTAGTGTTTATAGCAAGAGATGTCTTAAACAACTAAGTATCGTGTAGATTATTTTTGTAATATTTAGCAGGATGAAACAGTCTTCTTTTTGGCTTATGGACCAATGTGCAGATGGAGCGATTTCAGTATTGGGAACTTTGAGAGTCGGTCAAAAAATGGATGGTGTCAAGTAACGGCATGGTTTGTTCTGACATCATTGCTTTAACTCTAAGGAAGGCGAACGTTGAAGGCACCGAGCGGGTCATCACACCTGACAGGCCTACGAAACTCAAAACTTTCATATTCCCATCTTCATCTCTGTAGTGCAATACCATTGGGTGGATGCTTACCTGTGCTTTGCCATAGTACACAGACCCTATCTCCTCTATGTATTTGACCTGCCAATTCTCTGCATAGTCCATCTGGCACGTGGCTTCCATCATAGGATTAATCATACTGGTCAATAGAGGAAACCAAGACTAATTCGGTTTCCAGCATGTATCAAACATATATAGTACTACAATAATAACAAGAACACAGGGTTGTGGGTTAAAACGAAGATCGCCAAGCATTTTATTATTATGTGACCACATGTCACATAATTACCCATAGCAAACATTATGCAGCTATACATAAATACGATCTCCCAAGCACACTCCATCATAGGTATAAGCTTACCTGTGAAGTGTGCAGATTCTGCCACAATGAGCTCTGAATTCTGGGATTTCTCTCATGAGTGTTCAGTGTTTCCCCTAGGTGAAATGATGGGCGAGGTGGTTGGGATGGGGTACGCGAGCGCCGCAGGTGGGAAGCATTGCTAGGGGGGTCCAGGGGCATGCTCCCCCTGAGATTAAAAAAAAACTAGTTTTAAAATGGTGCATTCTGAGTTATGTTTTAACCTTTACTCTTGAATATAGAGGGGAGGATATAAAACAACAAGACACTACTTGTAAATGTAGTAATCATGATTGCTAAAAGTCAGTAATCATGTTGAGACGTGGTTTCCACTGACCATTGGTACTCAGTAGAGGTGAGGTTTCCACTTGACCACTGGTACTTGGTTGTGGTTATGTTTTTCTTGCACTAACCCTTGGCCTTGTTACCTCAATGACAGAGTCTGTAAAAAAGTAAAAGGTAAGTTCTTATAAAGCGCAAGACTGCTCAAAGCACTTTACACTTTACTCCCTGGCAGACATTTCTCAAGTTGTGTCCTTTTTATAAAACAGGATAAGTTGTTTAGTATATCCAAAGTTATTGATAACCCGTTAGTATACACGGTTTTGGGCAGTAGGCGGTTTTTATGAGATGTGAACTTCGGTGGTTTAAATTAAAGTCAATACTTCACTCAAATCAACTTTCCCAAACATTTATTTGCATAACTTATATCTTATGAATGACATTCCTTATTTTGCAAAAAAAAACCGGCATGGAACATTAGTTGAAACTTTAATAGACTTGTGCCGTGGGCATTTGTGTCGAATCCGGACCCACCTTGATTTTGCCGTTATAAGTTGAGTTTTGCTTAACTTTGATACCTCAGTGAGATAGTTCCATCATTCAACATTATCCTAGGCATATTTACTTTTAAGAATATTGCGTCTTACGCCCATTTGAGGCGTAAATAGCGCCCCGGTTTGTATCAACATATGATGCTATAGCTATAATTTTACGTGCACTGTGAGGTAACAGACTAGCGCAAACCAGGTCGCTATTTGAGCTTCAACAGGGTCCGGATTCGAAACAAGTGCCGACTAGTGAATAGGATCGACGGTTTTTATTTGGGCTTCAAGAGTCCGGATGTAGCAATCAATAAGGTGAACCTAATGAGGGATGGACCATTCCCGGGAAGAAGGGAGAAGAAAGTGAGTTGTCCAACCGATAACACAAAAGGGGACTTAACACAACAAAAGTGTAATCATCAGTTCATTTGTATAAACCGCCGCGACAGACGAGTAATCAGGTTGGAAGTCGTGCAAGCATTGCACGAATACCTGTCTGAACGCATGCACCCGGAGCAGGAGGACGTCATCTAAGACATGAAGGAGTTAGTGATGTCACGCCGTCCGAGATCATTCGTTGAGCATGGTGTGTGCGTCGTCAGGTGCCTTTTCCCAGATGAGGCATCTGACTTTGCAGCCGAGCAGTGGGAAAACATGACAAATGTGCCATTCCTGCCTGATGGCTGTGATCTCGGTTGTGAGTTGACTGTCAGACTGCGCAAACTTCTGCCAGTCACGACAGGTTCAGTTCAGAAGGTGTTGGCATCTCTGGCTTGTATGAGTCCATATTATATGCAGACCGAAAGGTTCGTGAGCCACCACAAAACCTCGTGGTCCACAATCACTGCACCAGTTTGAATGAGGACTTGAGAAACGCATGACTCATGGTGGCACTGAATAGTGTGAGCACCGCCTACTATGACCCTCGACCTGCTGTCGTCAAATTCTTGGAGAAGACAAGAAGATGCTGGGCTCCGCGAAACGGGATTTGTCTAGTCAAATTGAGACAACTGTCAAACATTCTGACTTGCACGATACGCCTCATGTCTCTATGATTACTGCATGTATTGGTTGTAATAAAACATGCTTCTAGGATATATATATGTGTAACATTTATTTTCATGCCAAGATGCAGTCGTGACTCATCACAGTAGGCCCCACAACTATGTGAATATAAAGATAATAATACATTATATTAAGCTTTCAAAATGCCTAAGGGTTATGAACATAATAATTAATGTATGCGTAAACTGCCCCTTTTACCCATTAGAAGTGCCTTTTTAAGACATTGCCTCCCCAGTGAAAATTCAATAAAAAACACCCTGATACAATTTGAGCTACCCCAAGTGGTAGGTAACAGGCCATTGTAACATTTACCTAAGCCTGCTCTCCAGCTATGTCAAGCTGCCTAGGTAAATACTACAACAGCCCACTTCCATGGCTTCTCTGAGCTAATTTTGGACATCAAAGCTGATTCTGCTCCCCTTTCCTGGAGTAAAGAAGCCACATAGTGACTGCAACAAGCTGATGACTCCAGGCATGGCTCAATTGCAATTTGATAGGCCCGTGTACACATGATGACATTTTATTCAGAGAAATTATGGATACCCTTTGACCTGCCTGTAAGCAACAGGTTGACTATGAATGGTTTGGTCCATTAACTGACCGTTATACGCAATAGACAGGTTACCGTTATGGACAGGTAGTGGGCAGTCTAATAGGAAGTCATTCGGGACTTTCAAAAGTGACCGTTATGGACAGGTGGCCGCTAAGACAGGTTTTACTGTATTAAAATGTTATTATTATAATGTTAGTGGTAGTTTATTGTATTATCCCTCCCTCCCTCCCTCCCTCCCTCCCTCCCTCCCTCCCTCCCTCCCTCCCTCTCTCTCTCTCTCTCTCTCTCTCTGCCACCGCGTCTCACGTGTCCCGCAACAGCCTAATTTAATTCATGTCCCACGCAAATATCCTAATGCATTGCATCTAGCGAGTGTGATTATGACTTTAAGCTATAGGTATTGAAATTTAGCGTTTGTTCGTTGTTTATCAACTGACATCCTTTGGCTGCACACTTGACACTTTACAAAAAGCAGCATAAATTAAATAAAACTATAAAATATAGATTATTTAAAAAATTAATAGTGTAAAAGAATTGGTTTAAACATAACAAATAAATACATAGAAAGTACATGTATAATACACACATATGAATAAAATATTACGAATAAATCATTAGTATATCAATGTCATTAAAACGAGAGTGTGACTCGATCACGTCAGTCGCACGTACGGCAGTTTAAGGGACGTTTTTAAATATATTTTGAAGCAGCTGAGAGTGTTCAGTTGTTTAATGTTCTCAGGCAAGTCGTTCCATAGTATGGCCGCGTGTCTCCTGAAACAAAGTTCACCATAAGTTACTGTCCGCAGCACAGATAAGACGAGAAATGACTTCTGTTGATCTTAAGGTACGAGTAGGTTGATGTTTCTGCATCAGTGTGTTTTTATTGAATGTTCACTGGGGGGGGGGGGGCAAAGTCCTAAAAGGGCACGTCTAATGGGTAAAAAGGGCAGTTTACGCATGCATTAATGAATATGTACATAACCCTTAGGCATGCACGAAAGCTTAATAAAATGTGTCGTTATCTTTGTATCCATGTATTTGGACAGTTAGTGCCAAGGACTTTCATAAGAGGACAAAGTCGTGTAACATGGAATTGTACGAAGGAACACGGGGCATTCCTTAAAATTGTATAAAACATGAGTAAACACTTGCGGCGCCTACGGCTAGTGACAACTGCATCTTGGTATGAAAATAAATGTTACACGTATATCCTAGAAACATGTTTTATTACAACCAATACATGCAGTAGTCCTTGAAACATTATACGTATCCTACAAGTCAGAACGTTTCATAGTTGTCTCAATTTGACTAGACGAGTCCCGTTTCGCGCGTGAATTTCCTAACGAATTCACGCTGTCTGAAGACGTCCCTGTCTGGAGCCCCGCATCTTCTTGTCTTCTCCAAGAATTTGATGACAGCGGCTCGAGGGTCATAGTAGTCGGTGTCCAACCATTCAGTGCCACCACGAGTCGGCATTTCTCGTGTCTTCACTCATACTGGTGCGGTGATTATTGACCACGAGGTTGTGGTTGCTCACAATCCTTTCGGTCTGCATAAAGTGAGGGCTCGTGCACGCCAGAGATGCCAACACCTTCTGAACTGAACCTGTTGTGACTGGCAGAAGTTGGCGCAGTCTGACAGTCAACTTACAGCCTATATCACCGCCATCAGGCAAGACTGGCACATTCATCATATTTTCCCACTGCTCGGCTGCCCCGTCTGCAAATTCAGATGCCTCATCTGGGAAAAGGCGCCTGACGACCGCACACCATGCTCAACGAATGACCTCAGACTGCGTGACATCACTAACACCTTCATGTCTTTGATGACGTCCTCCTGCTCCGGATGCATGCGTTCAGACAGGTATTCGTGCGATGCTTGCACGCCCCCAACCTGATTGCTCGTCCATCGCGGCGGTTTGTACAAACGAACTGGTGATTACACTTTCATTGTGTTAGGTCCTCTTTTGTGTTATCTGTTTTCTCCTCCCTTCTTCCCGGGAATGGTCCATCACTCATTAGGTTCAACTTCTCGATTGCCGCATCAGTCACAGTGAGAAGATCGCTGATGAACAAATCACTCCTTTGCAACTTCTTCTGGAGTGTTTCAAATATCTCCAGGATGTTGCCCATCAGTGTGGTGAACCACGTTTATTGGTGGTTCCAGGTTCTCAGGAACCCTTTGGCTTCAGCCTTCTCCTTTCTGTCGCTGGTACTTTCTGGCGCATGCATCTGTTCCCACACCATAATGCAAGCTGGTAGGTTGTTCAGCACAGCATCAACCAACTGCAGCTCGTGTTGGGCAAACCTGACATCTTGGTGCCGGGGAACTATTTGACATTCCTGGCCTGCGCTGACAACATCTTCATCCGTATCGGCGTCCGGAAGAATCGTACGAGTCCCAGTAGATTGGACTTCCAGATTCCCAACTCAGGTATAGTGCTGACGTCAGACTCAATGGCTAAGTCAGACCGGTTCGCAGCACACCAGAATGTTGCCAAACCTCTCTGCATTTGGTCAGCAAGCAGACGCCATAGTCCACCTTATCTGCCAGTGTTTGCCGCCTCGCCGTCAGTGGTGACACCAACCAGCTTCGTGTCTTTACCTCCTATCAGATCCAGAGCTTTGTTCACCGCTTCAAGTAGTTCAGGGGCTCCGCTCTTCTCTGGCGAATGCATGACAACGAACACCTTATATCCATATCAGTACATTGGTCTTTTGTAGACACACTGCCCTTTGGAACAAAATGGCTTTGTACGTTAAAACGCCTTGTTTCAAGTTGAATGTAAACCTAACCATCTAACATGAAAATTGTAACCTGGCATCTAGTTACGGAACAGGAAATATAACTAAATACGCCTTTAAAAAAATGCTCGATGCCTCTCTGAGTCATATATCTCGGTAACATGGTATTGTGTAGTCATATTACCCCTTTGCTACTTGGTTTTTATTATTATACCCCAGTGCAAATCAAGCACACTAAAGCGAATAAAAAGTAAGCCCTAGAAGGGGCTGGTTTGGGAGATTGGGGCACACTGGGGGGGGGTCTGACTGGGGGCAAACGAATGGGCTGGGGGGCAATGCCCCCCACTTTGTACGTTAAAAAATGCCCTGGTCTGCACAATGTCACTCATGTATGCCGGTGCCAATCCGTTGAGCAGTTTATAAGTACAAGTGTTGACCTTAAAGCTAAGCCGGTATTTCACTGGCAGCCAATGTAGTTCGCTCTTGCGTGTCCTGGTGATTAGGCGAGCAGCGCATTTCTGTATACCTGAGGCAAGCCTTACAGCAGCGCGTTACCATAGTCCAGGCGAGATGTTACCAGTGCCTGGACTAGAATCTTACAGGCGTCATTTGCGATGTATTGTCTGACTTTACCAATATTTCGGATGTGGTAGAAACAGGACTTGGAGATCGCATTCACCTGTTTCTCCATTGTCAAGCCGCTGTCCATACTAACTCCAAGATTTCTCATGGATTGCACAGCGTGTAGCAGTCTGCCCCCGATCACGAGGGACAAGTCATTCACCTGATGAATTCGGTGTTTGGACGAAGACACAATCAGTTCGGTTTTTTCCTTTGTTCAATTTTAATATGTTTCTACTCATCCTCCCGCCACACAGGCTTCAATGGCTGACCTTTCACTGGCCCAGTTCTCGTCGGGCTTCATGGATAAATATATTTGTGTATCGTCTGCATAACAGTGGTAATGAAGATTATCGTTATTCACTATATCTCCAACTGATTTAATGTACATGCAGTACAGTTTCGGTCCCAACACAGATCCTTGTGGCACGCCGCAACATAGATGTGCGTTAAACGAAGTTGCGAGGCCGACCCGATACACATTGTGTTCTGCCGCTAATGTAGGATCTCATCCAATACAGGGCTTTTGCAGTCACGCCAAATGAGACAAGAGTGGTGATCCAGGCTTGTGGGAGTTTGCTGGAGGTGTCTGATTGCTGGAATATATGTTGTATTATTGTGGATATTTCTCTGGCAGTCTTCTTTAATACTTTTGCTAGGATTTCATCTGTTCCTGATGCCTTGTTTGGTTTTAGAGCTTCAAACTGTTTTATGATGCCATTTATTCCGATATTAAGTGTTTGGATTGAAGGGAATGGTGATGGGCCTTTAGTTGGGATAGGAAGTTGTTCTTTGGTGAAAGCTGATTTGAAAATGTCATTTAGTGTGTTTGCTTTGTCGTGATCAGTTGTTTACATCTTGCCATTTGCTTGTAGTGTTGGGATGCCAAGGTTTTCAGTTTTTGTTTGTTTAATGAAGGACCAGAATCGCTTAGGGTTTGTGGTGAGGAGTTTCGCCTATGATGTTATTGATGTAGCTGTTGTAGGATTTTCTTAGGTTCTTGAAGTGTTCCCAGTGTTTGTTTTTCTTTGTTTTCTTAGCATTAGCATGAGGTTTGTCCCGTTTTCTTTGTAGTCTGATTATGATTGTGATCCAGGGTAAATGCTGTTTTTATTTTGTCATGTGGCTAGGGATAGATTGTTCTAGCAGTTGAGTGTAGTTTTGGTGAAAGAAATTCCAATTTGTACCAATGACTAGATTATCAGGATTTTGGACAAAGTACTTTTGAGCAAGAATACAGTTTGATTTGAGGGCTTCCCAGTTTGCAGACTTATAGTTGTACACTTTGTATGGTGGTGTGCTTTTCTTCATGGGGTTCGTAATGTGAAAGAGAACAGCTTCGTGATCGCTCATGTCTGTCACTGTGTTTACCCTGGAGATAAGGACGGGGTTTGATGTAAATACAAGGTCAAGGATATTTCCAGTGTCTAGTCGGGTCGGTTCATTTACCATATTTGTTAAACCATATTCACTGACTATTTCAAGTAGTTTGTTGTGTTTTGTTGCTGTGTGCTAGTTTGTTGTACAGAGGTTTTCCCAGTTGATGTCTGGTAGGTTTAGGTCCCCGGTGATTATAACTGATGGAGGAAGTTTGCAACCGTGGTAGAAGATAGCCAGGGATTCATGTAGGGCTTCCAGGGATGTTGTATGATCATTTGAGGGTCTATAGTAGGATGCCAAATAGATGGCTTTGTTATTAGTTGTAGTTTAGTCCAGACTATTTCACATGTAATATTTTGTTTATTTTGGGGGGTCTGCAATTACCTATGTCATTTCTCAGTGCTATTAGAATACCACCTTCATGAGTGTTGCGGTCCTTTCTGATTGCGTCATAGTTTGCGGGAAGAAAAGAACATGTGGGGGTGCTTGAATCAAGTTTGGTTTCCACTAGGAAGAATATGTCAGGGTTTGTCAAATTTTGTGTTGCCTGAAATTGGGATACTTTGGCTGTGCTTTTTATACTGTTGCAGTTGATCAGCATGGCTTTTAGTTTAGATTTTGTTTTAATGCTCGATCGGAGGAAGATGCATTTGCTGGATTAGGTGCAAATGTAGGGATTTGGTCATCCAAGCTATTTGTGTAGTTACTGCTGTCTGGAAGAGACTGCAGAACTGAGTATTGGTTTGATGTGGTTATGTTGCTTGAGAATAGACATCTGGAATAGTTTGGGAGCCCACAGCAAGAACAAAACCATAGGACACTGTTGTGTTTTAACTGTTCATATGTGGTATAATTTATTTGGTCACACGAGGTGTGGTACCAGCAGTCACATTCATCACATTGGATGGCATGGTGATGTTCATGTACCTCATGACTGCAGGTGACACATGAGGTGTGGTACCAGCAGTCACATCCATCACATTGGATGGCATGGTGATGTTCATGTACCTCATGACTGCAGGTGACACACGAGGTGTGGTACCAGCAGTCACATTCATCACATTGGATGGCATGGTGATGTTCATGTACCTCATGACTGCAGGTGACACATGAGGTGTGGTACCAGCAGTCACATCCATCACATTGGATGGCATGGTGATGTTCATGTACCTCATGACTGCAGGTGACACACGAGGTGTGGTACCAGCAGTCACATCCATCACATTGGATGGCATGGTGATGTTCATGTACCTCATGACTGCAGGTGTCACACGAGGTGTGGTACCAGCAGTCACATCCATCACATTGGATGGCATGGTGATGTTCATGTACCTCATGACTGCAGGTGACACACGAGGTGTGGTACCAGCAGTCACATCCATCACATTGGATGGCATGGTGATGTTCATGTACCTCATGACTGCAGGTGACACATGAGGTGTGGTACCAGCAGTCACATTCATCACATTGGATGGCATGGTGATGTTCATGTACCTCATGACTGCAGGTGACACATGAGGTGTGGTACCAGCAGTCACATCCATCACATTGGATGGCATGGTGGTGTTCATGTACCTCATGACTGCAGGTGTCACACGAGGTGTGGTACCAGCAGTCACATCCATCACATTGGATGGCATGGTGATGTTCATGTACCTCATGACTGCAGGTGACACATGAGGTGTGGTACCAGCAGTCACATCCATCACATTGGATGGCATGGTGATGTTCATGTACCTCATGACTGCAGGTGACACATGAGGTGTGGTACCAGCAGTCACATCCATCACATTGGATGGCATGGTGATGTTCATGTACCTCATGACTGCAGGTGACACATGAGGTGTGGTACCAGCAGTCACATCCATCACATTGGATGGCATGGTGATGTTCATGTACCTCATGACTGCAGGTGACACATGAGGTGTGGTACCAGCAGTCACATCCATCACATTGGATGGCATGGTGATGTTCATGTACCTCATGACTGCAGGTGACACATGAGGTGTGGTACCAGCAGTCACATTCATCACATTGGATGGCATGGTGGTGTTCATGTACCTCATGACTGCAGGTGTCACACGAGGTGTGGTACCAGCAGTCACATCCATCACATTGGATGGCATGGTGATGTTCATGTACCTCATGACTGCAGGTGACACATGAGGTGTGGTACCAGCAGTCACATCCATCACATTGGATGGCATGGTGATGTTCATGTACCTCATGACTGCAGGTGACACATGAGGTGTGGTACCAGCAGTCACATCCATCACATTGGATGGCATGGTGATGTTCATGTACCTCATGACTGCAGGTGACACATGAGGTGTGGTACCAGCAGTCACATCCATCACATTGGATGGCATGGTGATGTTCATGTACCTCATGACTGCAGGTGACACATGAGGTGTGGTACCAGCAGTCACATCCATCACATTGGATGGCATGGTGATGTTCATGTACCTCATGACTGCAGGTGCCACATGAGGTGTGGTACCAGCAGTCACATTCATCACATTGGATGGCATGGTGGTGTTCATGTACCTCATGACTGCAGGTGACACACGAGGTGTGGTACCAGCAGTCACATTCATCACATTGGATGGCATGGTGATGTTCATGTACCTCATGACTGCAGGTGACACACGAGGTGTGGTACCAGCAGTCACATCCATCACATTGGATGGCATGGTGATGTTCATGTACCTCATGACTGCAGGTGACACACGAGGTGTGGTACCAGCAGTCACATCCATCACATTGGATGGCATGGTGGTGTTCATGTACCTCATGACTGCAGGTGACACACGAGGTGTGGTACCAGCAGTCACATCCATCACATTGGATGGCATGGTGGTGTTCATGTACCTCATGACTGCAGGTGACACACGAGGTGTGGTACCAGCAGTCACATCCATCACATTGGATGGCATGGTGATGTTCATGTACCTCATGACTGCAGGTGACACACGAGGTGTGGTACCAGCAGTCACATCCATCACATTGGATGGCATGGTGGTGTTCATGTACCTCATGACTGCAGGTGACACACGAGGTGTGGTACCAGCAGTCACATTCATCACATTGGATGGCATGGTGATGTTCATGTACCTCATGACTGCAGGTGACACACGAGGTGTGGTACCAGCAGTCACATCCATCACATTGGATGGCATGGTGGTGTTCATGTACCTCATGACTGCAGGTGACACACGAGGTGTGGTACCAGCAGTCACATTCATCACATTGGATGGCATGGTGATGTTCATGTACCTCATGACTGCAGGTGACACACGAGGTGTGGTACCAGCAGTCACATCCATCACATTGGATGGCATGGTGATGTTCATGTACCTCATGACTGCAGGTGACACACGAGGTGTGGTACCAGCAGTCACATCCATCACATTGGATGGCATGGTGGTGTTCATGTACCTCATGACTGCAGGTGACACACGAGGTGTGGTACCAGCAGTCACATCCATCACATTGGATGGCATGGTGGTGTTCATGTACCTCATGACTGCAGGTGACACACGAGGTGTGGTACCAGCAGTCACATCCATCACATTGGATGGCATGGTGATGTTCATGTACCTCATGACTGCAGGTGACACACGAGGTGTGGTACCAGCAGTCACATCCATCACATTGGATGGCATGGTGGTGTTCATGTACCTCATGACTGCAGGTGACACACGAGGTGTGGTACCAGCAGTCACATTCATCACATTGGATGGCATGGTGATGTTCATGTACCTCATGACTGCAGGTGACACACGAGGTGTGGTACCAGCAGTCACATCCATCACATTGGATGGCATGGTGATGTTCATGTACCTCATGACTGCAGGTGACACACGAGGTGTGGTACCAGCAGTCACATTCATCACATTGGATGGCATGGTGATGTTCATGTACCTCATGACTGCAGGTGACACACGAGGTGTGGTACCAGCAGTCACATTCATCACATTGGATGGCATGGTGATGTTCATGTACCTCATGACTGCAGGTGACACATGAGGTGTGGTACCATCAGTCACATCCATCACATTGGATGGCATGGTGATGTTCATGTACCTCATGACTGCAGGTGCCACATGGGAAGTCTGGAGTGGAGGTTGACATGGGGCCAGGGTTTGGATGAAGGTCCCCTGCTTGGACTAGTAGTCCACAAATATACAGTAAGGACAGGCTGCGAGGTTTAGTTGGCATCATCTTGTTTTTCTTTGCAACTGTGAAGTTTGGAAAGGATGGCAGCTTTCTTGTCAGCATTGTTGAAAATGTGGAGGTTATCGTCACTTGTGGAGTTTTGGTGGAGGTAGCTATGTATGTTTGCAGCAACAAAGCACAGGGCTATGAGCAGTGTGAACTTCTTGTTGAGGCTGTGGAGTGGATTGCTAAATACAAGATTCTGAAAGAATTAGCTATATGATCTAAAACCAACCAATACCAAACTAAGTTAGGGAAATGGTCTTTACAGCTATACACAGGTTAAATAATGTCTATCTGAAGACAGCCATACAGTGACAATGAGTTTTATTTCCCTACGACCCCTTGCAGAGTATGAAAGAATATTTCTCTCTACAGTACATTTTAATAGAACATATTGTATTCTTAAGAACATCTAGACTGATATTGTATAAATCATAATTACAGTATGTAAAACATAAACATGCATAAAATGTTCAGTGACCTTACTGTAATAATTTTATAATCAGCAGTGCAAACCAAATAATGTGAAATAGTGTAAAATAAAATTAACCATGTATTATAGTATTTATACATGTATTGCACAATTTGAACTAATTTATATGTAATTAAATGACTAGTAAATTAACTATAAGCAACAATGTTTCATCTATGCAATTCACAGTCTTGACAGGAAATGTGTTAGTTAGACAAATTTTGACATAATGACATTAATAAATCTGGAAAGATGTGTCAAATGTTTCACATTATGTACATTAAACAACTGGTTCATTTTTCATAATATTACGTCTGATTCTAAAGTATTTCTTTGTGTATTTTGATCTTTCTTCTACTAGTGATGGACATACAAGTACATAATGATATTCTTGACCTTGGTCTCCATTGTTGCATAAGTTACACAGCCTCTGAGCACTTTCAGGGAAATAACAACCAACAGAAATAGATAATTTGTGATTTCCACAACCAAATTTACATCAATTGATTCCGTCAGTTGGGCTGAAGTAGATTAGATACTTCTTGAGCCCTACTTCATTTTTTAATATTCTGTAATTTGAACACAGCCTATTTACATGAATTTCATTGTGCCATGTTTGTCTGTTGATGTCTTTCATTGTAAGTTCTAGGGTATGCTTCAACCATTTTGTATTTACATATCCATGATCATGCCACATGTTAGATAGTCCACATCCATCAGTGAAACTCTTGATTTTTTAAATACATTTTGATTTAAAATGATCTGTGTCGTGGAAGTTTGTCATCATTCTAAATATAATACTATATAGCTTGCTTTGTTTGCCTTCAATCAAGTGTACCCAAACATTTATCATTCTCATTTCTATAATTGTTGTCACACTTTGTCTGCCAACTTCTCCACATACCATACAATTTGCGGTGTTCCTGTTAAGTTTTAATAGACTTTTAAAGAATTTTCTATGGAATCTCTCAATCTGCTCTACATTCTGAAAACCCCATATTTCACTACCTTATAGCAGGGAGATGGATGGTCAGTGTATCAGCTGGCCTGCCACAGGGTCAGGTTAGCAAGCATTTCATTGATAGTGTCTGGCTTAATCTAATTTTATTGAAAGCCATTGTCATAGTTTAGTGCATCAGTTGGCACAGGATTAACCTGTCTGAGGGGAAACATTTAACAATGTGTGACCAATTAGAGCTTGGCATTATTGACTTAATGAACTCCTTTAATTCTGGATAAACAATGGTCAAGTATAGCCCTTTTTGTCATTATTTATTGTGCACGGGTACGAGGACGTCAACAGAATTAGAAATATATTTGAAAAGTATTTGAAATACTTTTGAAAAGTATTTGCATTTGACATAAACAAAATGTAAATAGCAAATAAAAAAGGAGACAGGTTTTCTCCTTGACGCACTCCGACATCACATGAAAAGAAGGCTGACGGCCTGGCCCTGCTTTACACATGACTTAGCGTTTTCTTACATATTGTATACAACCTTCAACACATTACCATTAATACCACAAGAAATTAACTTAGGCCACAGTGAGGATCTGTCTACTAGATCAAATGCTTTTGTATAATCAATGAAGGCACAGTAAAGCCTTTTACAACGAAACAAATACAATTCAACCAATGAGTGTAAAACAAATATATGATCAAGGGTGAAATACCCCTCTCTGAACCCTGCCGGTTCTTCACCTATAATACTCGTTTCATGTAGATATGTGGCCAGTTTTGCATTAACAGAGGCTGTAAGCAACTTGCCTATGCAGCTTAATAGTGTAATGCAGTGATATTTGCCTGGGTCATCTATTGATCCCTTCTTTTTGTATATGGGCTTAATGATCCCTGTGCACCAATGGTTAAACAATAGTGTCAACTAGTTGAATGGGGCTGTTTTAATTTATAACATTATCAATACCACACGCCTTTTTATTTTAAAGTTTTTTAATTAGTGATAGTACTTCATCTTGTGTGAAAGGTCTATTTACGAGTTCATTTAGTGAAAGGGTAATCTTTCTTTGGTCGATAGGTATCTCACTAGCTGCAGTTTCACTTTCTGGTTTTTCATCAAGTTTTTTTAAGTGGCTCATAAACATATCCAGTGAAATATTTCCACGTTTTTCTTTGCTATTTCTTGCTTTATTAAGCATGCCCAGTATTCTGCAGGTTTGCTATGTTTTAGGTTGTGCAAGTTTTCATATAAAAGTTCACTTACTATACAGTTCTGAGTCCCGTTGAGCCCTGCCCTTAGGGCCGTGGATGCCGGGTAGATGCCGGGTTGGCCCTCCGGGTCGCCTGGAATTTATGTCAAGTCCAGGGCGATACGATGCCTATGGGCGTTGGCATCGCCCAGTCTATAATCTGCTATCTATGCCACTTGATGTTGTCATTTATCCTTTTTCGACCAGTATATGTAGTTGATTATAGCGCTCTTCTATTATTGCAACGACGCATGAACATAATTGCGTAACTGGATTTGGTCATGAACCTCTCGATTTACCCAAGTCACGGCAAGTGCAAATCCATTAATATAATTATGGCCATGGCACAAATAAGTCACATTGAATGCCATTGCAAATGACGATGTGACATTGTCATATGTCATGGCAATGTCATTGCATTGGTAAGTCATCATTAGATTAAAACAATTGTACTAGACTAGATGACTGAGAATGATTATTTTAAAGTTTACACAACAATAGTATTTATATTCAGGGGTCTACACAACTATCGTAGAACATAGTTGTTTCAGTTAGGTGGTGTAGCAAAACAACAAAGTATAGTGACTGCGTCAGTGATGTCTTTCACAAATCTGAAGTATTGAAAATGTCCAGGATCCTGAACAATAGAAGTTTGTGAAGGTATTTGAACAGGTCTGCTGAGGACATAATGTAATATGCTTTGAGTCGGGACAATGAATGTTGGAGTGACATGTAGGGGTGTAATGATACATCAAACTATCAATGCATTGTGATCTAGTCAACGCCACAATTTGCTATCCACAGTTATCAACCGACTTCAAGGCCACGCAATGATACCACCCGTACATTAAGATTTGGGACTGCTTGTCTTAGGTGCTTGCTTGCACATAACACTATCGCTGTCACAGCAGTTTTGACACTATCGCAGTAGTAAGGCTGTCTCCAATAGACACCTCTTGTGATGTAGTATAAATTAAGTGTCATGCTTTTGCTTTTTTGCAAAACCTGCTAAGAACTCTTGCTTGGATATGGCCGACAGGGAAACTGGCAGCAAAGATGAGCCACAGTCAGAGACAGATGTGACACATGACAGTAAAGCTGTCCCCACAGGCACAGATGAGACATGCACAGAGACAATCATAACATATGATGACAAACCTGCCAGTAAAAATAATTTACATACACAAACTGCCGAGACAAATGACAACAAATCTGCCAGCAATGGTGGGTCAGAAACGGAAACAAATTACACTAAAGTCAAAAGTCTACCAGTATGTTATCACATCTGTCAGCTCAATAGTGTAAACAACTGTTAACGCGCCCCGTTATAACGCGGATTCGGTTATAACGCGGTCGGTCGTGGACCCCGAATTTCTGCCGCCAGGGGGAAAATGGGCGCTATGACAAACTATATTAACACGGTAATAACTGTCAATTGTTTTGTGTGAATTTATCCCCGTCTCTGTCCACGGCATGTGTATATTGAAAGACTAGTTGGCGAACAATAAATGTAACGTTGACGTACAACTGCAACGAATCAAGTGCGAGGCGCGTCACTACGTTGCCGTTGTTTATTCTGCACTGCCAATGCTATCAAAGTTTCGTTGACTATAATTATATTCAGTTTTAACTTTATGAACAGTAAATGTGGAGCGAGGTATTGTTTGTTTTGCGCCGACATCAAACGAATCGTTTCCAATCTGCTTGTCATGCTCATGGCTTCCGCGGAAAGCCAGTTCGCCTGGTTTCGGCGCCGGGCGGCTTGTAATGTGCAATAGAAATTCACAAATACGCCTTGCTTAAGAATGGGTTAAATACGTTTTAATACAGCTTAGTAGACCAGATCAGTAAGCTAACATTGCGTAACAAATATTAGCATTTCGCTGCGATGAACGCAAAGCTACTGCCTGTACTGGTGCGCCAAAATATTAATTCGTCAACCGCATATGAATTGGTGAATCGTAATATTGTTCGGCACGGTAAATGTGCTTTATAAATTGGTATTTTGATTGAAAGACGAAGTTAAGCCAATTGTGAGCGTACTTATAGCTTTAAATCCTTAATAAACTCTAACACAGCGTTTCTCAAATCATTTGCGTATTCGGCTGCTGAGTGCCAGGTCATTATTTTAGATCTTACGTCAGCGGTACCATATTATCGTTCAGTTGACCGTGGCTTGTTGGTCCATTGTTTATTTAAAAACGGTACACAATTCATGAATTTTATTCAGTTCAACATTGTCCAAAAGTGTACGACATTTAAACAGAATACACATTGATATTGGCTGGCTGTTTAATAAGCTTCATAACCTGCGTATAGACTGCGCGACGTGCACACTTTGGTTGGCTTCGATGGCGTTCTTCGTGCCGCAGCGGTGTCGGTCGTCGTCGTAGCGCCCCTGACAGCAGATATGGGAACGCGCCACGTTTATAACGCGGATTCATTTCGTGGACCCCGACTACCGCGTTATAACGAGGCGCGACTGTACTAGGAATTGTACTTGCAAATTTATAGTAATTTGTTTGACATTAGACATTGATGTTCTGAGATGATCCATAAAGACTATTAAAGTCCTTGGATTGTACTAGATCAGATGTACTCTGTTTAGGCACTTCAACAACAAATTAAATATCATGCTAGAACATTGGGAATGGGCTTAAATTAAAGGTAATAGGTTAAGGATCACATAACTGTTTATTTTATTAAGATACCTTTAATAGATCAAAAGATATTGCGATTTTAAGACGGAAAAACAGCGTCAATTTTGTGTATCTCTTACAATGGCAAAATGAACTCATTTTTGTGTTTTCTATAGGTAAATATTTGCTTTAAAATGTAATAACTTTTTTATTTATACAGATATTTAAATACTGTCTTCAGGGTTTCAAACACATTGACAAGAGTAATAAATTTATAATATTTAATATTTTTAGTACTAATTATAACCAAATTAATTAGTTAATTTTAGTTATGTAGCATGCAAAACTCAACAGACCGAAACGCTCCAATTAAAGGCCATAATGTCCATGATTATAAAGATTTTATACATATTATGCAATGTGTATAACCACATTAATAATGGTAATAAATATGCATTACAAAATAATTTATAAATAATTATTATTTCATTAATTAGTCAATATTGGGTAATTAGCGCACAACCTCGACAGACCAAAACATGTCAGTAAAAGGCCATAATGTCCATGAATGTGAAGATATTTATACATATTATGCAATGTGTATAACCACATTAATAATGGTAATAAATATACATTAATAAATTATTTAATAATTTATTTAATTAGTCAATATTGGCTAATTAGTGCGCAACCTCGACAAACGGACACATTTCATTAAAAGGCCATAATGTCCATGATTATGAAGATATTTGTATCATTTATGAAAGCAGTAAACCACATTAATTATAGTAATAAATATACATTAACCAGTCATTTCACATTAACAGTAACTTAATTAATAAGTTAATATTGGCTAATATTAGCACGCTAATGACTGACCACTACATTTCGATAAAAGGCTGGAATGTCCATAATTATGAAGACAGTTATATAATTTATGCAATGTTTACCACCACATTAAACATTATAATAAATATACATTAACAAGTCATATATATCATTAACAATAACTTTATTAATAAGTAAATATTGGCTAAATAGCACACAAACTCAACAGATCAATACAGTAGTCATACTTCACTGTGTCTATGTGTGACTGTGTCCTGACAGGTTGGATGAATGTTGCAGGCTCAGTACAGTCCAGTAATAAATTGTCACTGCTTCATAATGTAATGTTCTGCATTTCAACATGAACTTGATGAAGTAACGTTCATAAATTGTTCACAGTATTCCGTCGCTGGACCCAAATGCGCCAAATGCAAGACTGCTGCCTGTGTTACTCCCCACAGGAGTCAAGTCATGAAGAAGAAGTCTGGTGTGCTCACAATGCAGTCTTTTTGTAATATTGGCAGTTGATTGTCTCATAGTTTAATGCCAGTAGACTGCAAGATCTGTGCAGCTTGGTTCATATTTCAGTATCTTGTAGAAAAACGTTGTGTTCGTCAACATGATGTCTATAAGTAATGTTCATGTCATGTTGAATGGACACCGTTCAATCTAGATATCAGATATATAATCATCAAGATTAAGTGTGTATGTATGCAGGCATGTGATGAATGTCATATTCAGACGACTCTGTGGCTCGGTACCTTCACAGTCAGACACAGATCAGAGTAAGATCAGTGTCATGCATGTAATTGCGAATATCTGAAATAAAAAGGCCATCGTGTACCATATTTTGATAACTGTTTTGATTCTGCATGCAAATCTTGTGAAATAATTTTCTTATCCCTGCAACTGTTACTCAAGAGAGCAGAGTGAAATTCTATAATAATGCATTATGTCAGTTGTTACACAATGAAACGAATTATGTTACATCTGTCCAAGGCATTATGGTTTATATTACATTTTACAAAATGTTGTGCAGTGACTGTTTATCTTGAAACACTTTTTAAAACAAATTAAGTCGGATAATTTACGTATTTGATGTTAAAAAAATTCTAACAAATTGTTGATTTAATATGTAACAGCAATTATTTAAAATTATTGCATAATTAAATTTATTTTATTTCTAAGTCTAAATAAAAGCATAACCATAAATAATGGCATAATGATAAGCCAAGCTAAACCCAATCAAGGCGCTCCACGATCTCGGTCCGCGTCTCCGCCCCGGTGACGCGCTCTCGGTCATATTGACACAGATCGCTCAAATGTCACATGTTTTGAATGGCGCAAAAACCACATTGCACGAGCATACACGCCAACGAAATTATCAACACATACTAATTTAATCCTATAGATCTACCTACTGACATAATCGTTTGATACAAATCATTACTAGACTAAAAATTTTGCAACTGAAACACAGCTATGTCATCAAATTGATTAAATTTACCATAATTTTTATCAAATTTGAAAAAGAAAAGGATGTACAGAAAGTTCGACTTACCCGCAAAAGGAATCCCGCTACGAATGACGTAAACGACCGGGAAAAGAGCGCGAAAATAGAGGTTGAAATAAAACACTACCCAGGTGCCGAGTAAACGAGACGGCGCTGCTGCGACGCCGCTGCGCGCATGTAAAAACATCGCGGTAGCAGGATTCATTGAAGTGCCTACTCTGTTGTTATCGCAGGCTGCAGATCTGACAGAGACGATGACCAAACATTACAACCAGTTGCAGGAATCAGGACTTGAGGAACGCACTAAGAGTCGTATCTTCTACATGTGCAACTTTGACAACTGGATCGAGAACATGACCATCAGTAGGTGTTTCTCTTCTCTCACAAGTAACCACCGACAATGGTTTGCATCTCATAAAGTATTTGAAATATTTAATTTAAAATTGTGTTTTGAGTAGTATTTCTGGGCACCACAATTTATGGTGTGGTGCCTTAACTTGCAGCCCATATAATTTTGGTACGAGTTGTATACTTAGAATAGAAGAAGCAGATGGAAATAGAAGGAAAACAAACAAAAGTCTAGGACTACAAGGGGAAAAGGAGAACAACAACAAGATAACCTGTTTTAGGGATGATCTCATCAGTTCATGAAGTCCTAAAATACATTAATCAATGTGTCGGGGTAACTTCATCTACACAAAGGGAATAAGTGACACAGTTGTGCCACACAGTAGGATTGAAGCACTTTGATCAGTCCCAAACACTGGATTCTCTATAGGAACTTAACTCTACTTTGACAATAGTTATTGTTTTCTATTTAAGTACTCTTACCTCATGTGCATGCTTGCTTTATGTCCGTAGACTGGAGAACCTCAAATATGAAGTGTGGGGGGACCTTGTGACGGTTGTGTCATGGGACATGAGGACATGGGACCCCCGGAGAAAGCAGACATCATTGTGAGTGAGCTGTTTGGTTCATTCGGAGACAGCGAACTCTCTCCAGAATGCCTTCACGGTGCAGATCTCTTTCTCAAAGGCAACTCATTTTCTTAATTCTTCTTTTTCTGTGTGCCGTGTCTGTCACAGGCATTGGCGATCATGACCCTCCAAACAACACAGTCATTTGTAGTTTGTAGCAGTTCCTTTTGCACAATGTTTACAGACTACCTATTATTTTCTCAATTAATATTAGTTTTTGATTTGTTTTAATACATTGTTTTGACATAGACCAACATATAACATTAATGTGCATGATTATTTAATTATTACTTTTAATGACAAAAGATGGCTCCCATGTTAGCAACATTCTGTGTCTTAATCTTTATTATCTTTTTCCTGATGTTAGTTGTTTCAGCTTGTAACATTACTATGTGGTAAAAATAAATCTGTTCATCCGTCTGTCTATATATCTGCGTGACTCTGAAGTATCAAATTGACATCTATCCCAAATTGTTTAAACAAATACTGCCTCCACAAATGCCAGAAATTAGTGTAGCTCACTTTCTAGATACAACTTTACAGATTTGTTATCCAAATATATAATTTTCTCATTGAATGGTTACACAGGTTCCCTTTCCAGACCAACTTGAGGTATTTTGTCTGCGTATCTAACTTGTATGTTATGTGCAATATTTGCAGATGACGGCATCAGTATTCACAAGAACTACACATCGTTTCTCACTCCACTTTCATCACCCAAGTTGTGGACGGAGACAAGAAACTGTAAAGATCAAAGTAAACCTGCTGATGTACGTATCACAATTACGACATCATCAAGAATGACAACCAAGTTACGGCTGAATAGTGCGACATCAACATTTATTAGTATTTTATGACTTTTCAATAATATCTATGCACAATGTTTTGCTGCTCTGATCTGATCATTCATGTGCGTATTTGAAAATAAAAAAATTGATGATCAAGTAAAATAAACAGGTTTACAACAGACCACTGTAATTCATTGTGCTTAATTATAATAAACCACTTCTATCTGATATGTTTCAGGCGCCGTTTGAGAAACTACACAACACGAATGTACTCGACACAGCCAAGCCTCTCTTTCACTTCCATCATCCTAACAGGGTCAAAGGTTAGTCATGAACATCTAATGATTTCTCATGTGGAGTGTGTTCGGTCAGCGTCGCTCAGCGAGTCTGACACTGTTTATTTTTCTTGCTGTACTTTATATATGTCTAACATTTGTTTTGTGATTGAAAGTCCAAAATTATTCACAAACCTGTGTATTAGCATTGGCTGTTTAAAAAGAAAAATTTACTAATTTGTGCACAAATATGCATACCATAAACTGTGACATGTCACTCGTAGTAAATAGATAAGCTGGTGGAACTTGAGCGGGATATTGTGATGCTACCCCCCTGATTCTGCAAATGATTAAGGGGAAGAAGAAAATAATGGTTGATGAATGTGAAGGAATACATTTTGCATAGTAATTGTAACATCGCTGAATGCTTCCTGGAGAAGTTGGGGTTTGCCAGAGTGACATGTAAAGCACTTTAAGTTGTCCTAAGGGCTGGATACCAAGCTGTATAAGAACTTAATCATGTTAATCTTTATATAAATCAGACCAAAGCATCCATTTGATTCTGTCATGACATTCATAACATTATAGTTTGTGTTCTGAATTCTTTGCTCTGTGTCAATAGCTGGATATGTTTATTTGTAGATGCAACACCAGACAACAATCGCTATAACGTGCTATGATTCAATGTACAGGAAAGTGTACTTCTACACGGGTTTGCGGGATACTTTGAATGTTTCTTGTATGCTGATGTCGCACTGAGTAAGTACATTTTAAATGTGAACTGTATAAAATGCTTCAAAATTCTGTTTTTAGAAGTTGTCACGAGAAATGCATTGTTGTTGGGATATAGAAATAAGACTTCATATGATATTGTTGGTGTGTGTCATGTCAGGAACAGAGTGCCTGTATGATATTGTTGGTGTGTGTCGTGTCAGAGAACAGAGTGCCTCTATGATATTGTTGGTGTGTGTCGTGTCAGAGAACAGAGTGCCTGTATGATATTGTTGGTGTGTGTCGTGTCAGAGAACAGAGTGCCTGTATGATGTTGTTGGTGTGTGTCGTGTCAGAGAACAGAGTGCCTGTATGATGTTGTTGGTGTGCGTCGTGTCAGAGAACAGAGTGCCTGTATGATGTTGTTGGTGTGTGTCGTGTCAGAGAACAGAGTGCCTGTATGATGTTGTTGGTGTGCGTCGTGTCAGAGAACAGAGTGCCTGTATGATGTTGTTGGTGTGTGTCGTGTCAGAGAACAGAGTGCCTGTATGATGTTGTTGGTGTGTGTCGTGTCAGAGAGCAGAGTGCCTGTATGATGATGTGGGTGTGTGTCGTGTCAGAGAACAGAGTGCCTGTATGATGTTGTTGGTGTGTGTCGTGTCAGAGAACAGAGTGCCTGTATGATGTTGTTGGTGTGTGTCGTGTCAGAGAGCAGAGTGCCTGTATGATGATGTGGGTGTGTGTCGTGTCAGAGAACAGAGTGCCTGTATGATGTTGTTGGTGTGTGTCGTGTCAGAGAACAGAGTGCCTGTATGATGTTGTTGGTGTGTGTCGTGTCAGAGAACAGAGTGCCTGTATGATGTTGTTGGTGTGTGTCGTGTCAGAAAGCAGAGTGCCTGTATGATGATGTGGGTGTGTGTCGTGTCAGAGAACAGAGTGCCTGTATGATGTTGTTGGTGAGTGTCGTGTCAGAGAACAGAGTGCCTGTATGATGTTGTTGGTGTGCGTCGTGTCAGAGAACAGAGTGCCTGTATGATGTTGTTGGTGAGCGTCAAGTCAGAGAACAGAGTGCCTGTATGATGTTGTTGGTGTGTGTCGTGTCAGAGAACAGAGTGCCTGTATGATGTTGTTGGTGTGAGTCGTGTCAGAGAACAGAGTGCCTGTATGATGTTGTTGGTGTGTGTCGTGTCAGAGAACAGAGTGCCTGTATGATGTTGTTGGTGTGTGTCGTGTCAGAGAACAGAGTGCCTGTATGATGTTGTTGGTGTGCGTCGTGTCAGAGAACAGAGTGCCTGTATGATGTTGTTGGTGTGCGTCGTGTCAGAGAACAGAGTGCCTGTATGATGTTGTAGGTGCGTGTCGTGTCAGAGAACAGAGTGCCTGTATAATGTTGTTGGTGTGCGTCGTTTCAGAGAACAGAGTGCCTGTATGATGTTGTTGGTGTGTGTCATGTCAGAAAACAGAGTGCCTGTATGATGTTGTTGGTGTGTGTCGTGTCAGAGAACAGAGTGCCTGTATGATGTTGTTGGTGTGTGTCGTGTCAGAGAACAGAGTGCCTGTATGATGTTGTTGGTGTGTGTCGTGTCAGAGAACAGAGTGCCTGTATGATGTTGTTGATGTTAGATATCTGAGTGCGTGTATCCATGGGGGTGTTTGTTGATCCTGAATGCTTGTATCCAAAGTTGACCCTGAGTACGTGTATCCAGGGTTGATCCTGAATGCTTGTATCCAAAGTTGATTCTGAGTACGTGTATCCAGGGTTGATATTGAATGCTTGTATCCAGGGTTGATCCTGTACAACGTCCCATGGCCGAACTATTGGGCTAAATCTAAAGAGACCCTTGTACCTTAGGGGTGTTGACTTCTTAGACAGTTGACTGATCATGAGTATAAGTAAACATGTTTTGTTAGGCTATTGTCGGTATATGAGGAACACACCTCTTAGGCAATTGAATGAGTATGAGGAAACTATGTTTTAGATAAATGGATAATTTGAGTAACCAATTTAACTGAATATGGAAAAGCCTTGTGTGCTCACAGTAGACAGAACATAAGTAAGAGTTGTGTGTTTCAGGCACTAACTGTGAAGTACAACTCAACATCTGTATCATAAACAACCCATGTGAGAATGGGGGTGTTTGTGAGACCATGGGAGACTCATACATCTGTAAATGGCCCAGGGCTATAGTGGTGCCACCTGTACAGAGAGTAACTCTTGTGTTTGTCGATCGTGGGATAATTATCAACTGATTGCTGGAACGGTACTAAAATGCATGAGAGCATCGCTATGAAGCCTTTGGTCCACTGTATATTATATTTGTGGAGCTTAGTGGCACAGTTACTAGAGCAACCGACTCCCAATCGAGATAACACGGGTTCAAATCCTGTGCTGCAGTGTCAAACCTTGGACAAGTTCGTTCACTCAGCTGTATGAATGAGTACCTGGCTATTAACAGTGTTGGATGGTTGTGTACAAAGTATTTATGCATTAATTGCAGCATGGCTGAATGCTTTTCAGAGAAGTCGCAATGGTGTTTGATTGGACAGGTCTGTCAGGGAATAAAATGTATGTAAAGTCCTTTGAGCAGTCCTAATGACTGGATACTGTGCTGTATAAGAACTTACCTTTTTATTTTGCTATGGATAAACGAATTATGTATATAAAACCATACATTAATATTTGGAAATTCCATATTCCTGAAACGATGTTCAGATTCCAAGGTTTCCAGATTAGTGAGATCCAGATTAACGAGATCCTGCTGAGATGAACGCTCCAACATGTCGCTCCATTTTGCAGGCAAATCCATTGGTTCGTTTCCGTGGCAAAAGGTACGTAGAGTTGCCCCGGCATCTGCTGCCCCACCAGAACAGTCAGGTGGAGGAGGTGATAGAGATGACCGTCTCCACTGACCAGTCGGACAGTCTGCTGCTGTGGCAAAGTCAGAAGCCTAGCACCAGGGGGCGGGGCAAAGACTACCTCTCTGTCGCCCTACATGGCGGCAAGATCCTATTCAGGTCAGTTGGTTGGAACAACTCGTTTCTGGTATTATGTATATCTAGTACATGAGTCGTCTTTCATATAACTTAATAATCAGGAGGTAATATCCCTCACTTTTAAATATCATCAGTATTAATGTCTTTTGACATCTGAATAATAACTAATATTTAAGTTATTAATTATTTTTGTTTTAGTCTGTTATTTTGTAATATTTTATTTAAAAAAACTGATGTATTTGTCTGTGTCTTTTTAATATGTGGGTTCATAAGTGCATGTATTTCATTAGTTTTGGATTACTTGTCGAGGAAAATAAACTGGACATTGGAATATGAGATTATAAAGAATGCATTTCTGCCAAAATCACAACATTGTTGGGACATGACTTACACTGTTATTTTTGCTTTGTGTACAAAATAGACCTGTGCGACTTAATACCTGTTTCTCTATGGCAGGTCACGTATGAAGTGTTTAGGATATCGATCGGTTATGAACCTTTAAATAGAACTACTTATTCTCCAGAACAAAGTAGTGTTTGTGGCATTTTCACTATGTGATGGTCCAAGAATTGTTATTTGAATTAAACTAGAAACACATTAAAAAGAACATAGTCTGCTGCAAGTATATGCACCTAGATAAATGTGCTACAAGGGTTACTAGATATTATGCAGGCACATAGGACGTCACGCCAGTGCAGTCACATATGTAATGAAATAGTAAATTAAGCAACAAGAAATAAACTTACTTTGGAACAAATGTGACCCATCTTAACGAAATGAGTCGGATGGCGGCAAATCTGATTTTCCGTAAATGCCATTTATGTGAACAAATTGCGAATCCATAGATTTTGAGATTTCCCCTGAAAATTATTCCTTGGTATTCGTTTTATAGATTGCAACTCTAGCTACCCTCTAATTAACTCTGTTTTATGTATTTTAAAGTGATTTTTGTAGAGCTGTGCGAAGTGTTCCGCTTGATTTCCTTAAAATAATGCCGAAAATGCCAGTAATTGCACGTGTTGGCAGCTGCTATTTTTGGGACGCTCCTAACATATCGGATACCACCACGAAGCTTGACGCGTCATCTTCCCATATATGGGCATAAATATGCTAATAACTACATTCTGTGACCTCCAGAGAGCTTGGAAGATGCCCCCTGTTTAGGCCAGCTGTGTAAACAATTCGGATCACGTGGTAGCAACGGCAACTGCGTGACCCAGGCAGCTGTTCTCATTGGTTCAGTGATGGGTCATTTACATAATCTGTAAACACACGCATGCGCACCATGCATTTCCACCACGTCACTGCTGACCCAGATAGCGATTAGGAAGACGCTAAGAATGGCGTTTAAAGTGGCAAAGCTGTTAAATTCGGATGTAAGTGATCGCGCACAGATTGACAGTTTGATCGAAGAGTATTTTTTGGAAGACTTGACGGATGGAAGCGAGGCGGACGAGGACGAGAACTTTGCAAACTATGAGACTGATGAAGATGATGACTTCGACTTTCGTCAGAATTACTACGACACGGCAATGGAAGTGGCGAACAGATCGGTGGAAATGGTGTCAGATTCTCCGGACGAAGAATTGTGGAAAGCGAACAAGTTCAGGTATTTGTCACTGTTGTTTTAATAATGTATTCATATCTGCAATCACGTAGTAAATGCAGTTACTGGTACCCGGTTATATCTGGTGTTTGAATTCGCCAAGCAATGACTTTAGACTGTCTTGTAGGCTGTAGCCTTGACCTTGTAGGTTTGTTTGTTGACAATTTGACAGTCGCCCTTGATTACGGGATCCCATTAATTACCACTGCTCTGACTTCCCATTTTACAATACTTCTTCACTACATGTTATCTTACAGTCAGTCCCTGCTTTGGAAATTAACAATGTGAAACTATAACTAACATGACAAATGACGTCATTAGTGATGGAGTGAAAATAATTAGAGAGAGAAAGAGAACATGTCATGTGACCCACAATATTACTCATGGCCAAATTAAAAAATATTGTATTTGTAAGAAAAACCGAAATCTAATGCATTAAATTACATCTCATTTTGTGTTCTTGGTTTACAGATGTTCCAGCAAGTATAACAAAGGCGGCCCATGTTATACAATCTTTGGAGCGCAACAACTCGTTGAACGGAGGTTGTTGATGGCTGACTTTACACCAAGTAAGTAAAATGTAATCGCAGATAATGTATCACATTAGTATTGATCATTGTATGAGTAATTTTAATTGTTCAGTAATTGTTGGTAAAATACTAACCATAATTACATACAATTTGATAATTTCTGACTGTTGATTTATTTATTACAGTTATGTTTAGCATTCATGAGTATGTGCGGTTGCTTAAAAATATTGCCAGAAATCTATTACTTTTGCATAGCTTTGGCAATGTAATTGAACACAGTTGGTCATAAATTGTCAGTTATCAGTTGTTTACTTTTTCATGAAAAATTTATTTGCATTATAATGTTTTAGTACATTTTTAGGGGAACAGATGCTAGTTTTCTAGGAAAACTGTCGACAATGATCGACCTATCTGAGCGGCTCACAAGGAGGAAAAAGTGAATGGAACAGAAAGTTTGAGAACATGAGCGAACCCGGTACTTCCTGGAGGGACACCAGTTGTGCCGTGACACGGTCAAGTTTATACATGCGTAAGTACTGCTCTAATTAATGGTTGTATATTACTTTGTAATTTTATTAATCTTTAATAAAATTATTTAATATAGTATTAATTACTTTTTAAATAATTAATGTCACAATTATGTTTAAAATTAGATTAGTGTGGAATCACTATTGCCTAGTGATGATTAATGCGTGCCGTCAGAGTTAATCTTCAAACACGATGTTCTGGAATACCCATTGTGAACATGTTTAGCCTGTTACATTTAACAGAGACTACCGTTGTTGAATGTTTTCCATCAATCATGTTACAGCATCAGCCAAAACTGACTGAGTGCTCTGCTCAGTTGGTACAAGGACAACGGGCTCGTCGCTAAAGAACCGACTGAATGCTCTGCTCAGTTGGTACAAGGACAACGGGCTCGTCGCTAAAGAACCGACTGAGTCCTCTGCTCAGTTGGTACAAGGACAACGGGCTCGTCACTAAAGAACCGACTGAGTGCTCTGCTCAGTTGGTACAAGGACAACGGGCTCGTCGCTAAAGAACCGACTGAGTGCTCTGCTTAGTTGGTACAAGGACAACGGGCTCGTCGCTAAAGAACCGACTGAGTGCTCTGCTCAGTTGGTATAAGGACAACGGGCTCGTCGCTAAAGAACCGACAGTGCTCTGCTTAGTTGGTACAAGGACAACGGGCTCGTCGCTAAAGAACCGACTGAGTGCTCTGCTCAGTTGGTACAAGGACAATGGGCTCGTCGCTAAAGAACCGACTGAGTGCTCTGCTCAGTTGGTACAAGAACAACGGGCTCGTCGCTAAAGAACCGACTGAGTGCTCTGCTCAGTTGGTACAAGGACAACGGGCTCGTCGCTAAAGAACCGACTGAGTGCTCTGCTCAGTTGGTACAAGGACAACGGGCTCGTCGCTAAAGAACCGACTGAGTGCTCTGCTCAGTTGGTACAAGAACAACGGGCTCGTCGCTAAAGAACCGACTGAGTGCTCTGCTCAGTTGGTACAAGGACAACGGGCTCGTCGCTAAAGAACCGACTGAGTGCTCTGCTCAGTTGGTACAAGGACAACGGGCTCGTCGCTAAAGAAAAGCGGGTAGGACACCAAGCGAGCAGTTTCCTTCATCTGTAGCTATGCGGAGGACAACGCATTGGTGCTTCCCAGGCGTATCCCCGGCTACAAGCGCGACGATGTAAAGTTGCTACCGTCATCAGAGACCAAGACAAAGGTTTACGAGTGCTACAAGTCTGCCTGCGAACAGAAAGGTATTTGAAACATTGTTTGGTCTATGTGTAATGATAATTCACGGAGTTTGTCTTGTCTTTCAGACTGGCTAGCTCATCTGTGGCATCAGACAGGTTAAAGGTCATACTAATGTGTCTACTTATTAATGATAAAGTGAATCTATTTACAAGTAGCCATGCTTTTTTAATAATGGTAACTCTATAAAAGAATTTTTCCACAGTATAAAAAAACTCGGTCTTGTGCTTAGATTAATGGGAATCCTGTGTACATTATTGCCAACTGTGGCTATGTTTGCAGATCATGCAGTGATGAGCATGTCGGTCTTCCGGTCTACCTGGTTAAAGTTGGTTCCCACATCCTGACTGCACGGCCTATGACGGATCTGTGTTGGACCTGCCAGTCCAACAATCACATGATATACAGAGGAGTGAACGTTGTAGAGGAGGAGAAGAGCCAACGGTTGAAGAAGCAGGAGGTTTGAGCAGTGAACATACTAACAGTGTTAACAAATGAAAAACAAATTATTACATCACTGCAGTATCTGTACAGTTTTATTTTGTTCATGCTTTATGTTTAAGTACTACGTTTGAGGATATAATTTTATAAATTAAAACAATTATATTACTTCTTTCATATGAAGTTATAATTACTGCTTTCAGATTATGACTTAATTTTCAACAACAAAATTCTTGTCATTCAACATGAAGAGCACCAGACAATTAGAACATTTACTGGATTACACTGACTGGATTACATGAGATAGGTATAATATTATGCAAACACGTGCAATTGTTTAGTTGGTGACATTGTTTTTACAGGACCACCTGCAACTTGCTCACTTAGCCGGGTCGCAGTACAAAGAGATGCCGGCACGTGCCAAGGAGATGTGTGACCAGCTGCAAGTGACCGGTTTACACAGGAATGCTCCCTGCAGAAGACAGGTCTCGATGCACTACAGTTTCGATTATGCGCAGCAATTCACCAGCCGAGTGACCCTCTCCAGCCAGGCCCCTTATACTTCCTAGTTCCTAGGAAGTGTGGCATATTTGGGGTCTGCTGCGAGGGGCTCCCGAGACAGGTGAATTTCCTCATTGATGAGGCCCATCTCATCTCGAAGGGGTCAAATGCTGTGTTGTCCTATTTGCATTACTTTGTTGAGAATTTTGGACTGGGCGAGACCCATGTCGACCTTCATTGTGACAGTTGCGCAGGACAGAACAAAAACCGTTATGTTCTGTGGTATTGTGCATGGAGGGTCGCCATTGGTCTCCACCAGTCCATTACTCTCAATTTAATGCTGGCTGGACACACAAAGTTTGCCCCGGACGGATGTTTTGGGCTTCTCAAGCGGGCATTCAAACGCCATGCGATATCGTCTCGGTCAGAGTTCGAGACCGTCGTGAATGGGAGCGCCTGTGTAAACTCGGCACAGCTCGTTGGCCTAGAAGACGGTACATCTTTCGTCCCTGTGGGAGACTGGCATGGCCACTTGAGCCCCTTCTTCAGGCCATTGATGGGAATCAGGAAGTACCAGCACTTCAGGTATGACCAATTTGTGTGATTGCTATAATTGTACCATTTATTATGATGTATATGAGAGCCAAGTCAGTTAATGTCAATATAATGTATGTGTACTGTTGTGAAAAAGAATTGACAGCCAGCATTGTTCACTCGTTAACATCTCAATCAAGAGAAACATGGTTCAAATTAGCTTGCTGGCGTTATATAATTGACAATTTCAACCACTCCACATTGTCTTGGTTTACTCAACTGTGTAAATGAAGATATGGCTGTGAACAGTGGTGAATTTAAATGAGTGAGTAGTGTATAGTAATGACATTGTGATTGAATACAAGTCATGTTGGCATGAAGTCTGCCAGGAGGGAGTACACCGGATACTGTTCTGTATAAGAACTGTTTTTAACTTTCAGAAACATAATACAATAATTATTAAGCACTCCACTTATTCTGTTTGCAATATTAGGTTTGATGCTGCTCACCCAAGAGTTGTGTTCGTTAAGGTCACCCCCAAGGATGAAGAGGAAGACATCGACCTGTTCGGAGCTGATGCTGGCACTCTCCCTGCCTCAGCTCCTGCTGCCATCCCTCCACCTGGACTCTCCCTGCCTCAGCTCCTGCTGCCATCCCTCCACCTGGACTCTCCCTGCCTCAGCTCCTGCTGCCATCCCTCCACCTGGACTCTCCCTGCCTCAGCTCCTGCTGCCATCCCTCCACCTGGACTCTCCCTGCCTCAGCTCCTGCTGCCATCCCTCCACCTGGACTCTCCCTGCCTCAGCTCCTGCTGCCATCCCTCCACCTGGACTCGACTTTACTCGCCAGGCATATCTCTACCGGCATATCCGACAGTTTGTGAAGGAGGGCTTCGAGGATATCCTATATCCCTGCCCTACTGAGGAGGTTTGTTCCTGTTGCCGGACCATGTGGGCAACAGGAGACTGCCCCTGTTGCCGGACCGTCCAGAGAACAGCAGCCACAGCGTGAAGTAACTACTGCTGCACTAGGGCGGGGTAGGAGACGAGGCAGGGGATGTGGATGAGGGCGTTGAGTCCATCAGCCATCCTCATCACCTACACATGTGCCGACACCATGCAAGCGAGGAGGCGGCCGCTCTGGAAGGGACGCTTGACCTGGATATTGTTACTGATCTGTTGTTTTTATGTAATTACGTTGTTGTTTTGTATCAAAGTTGTTAAAATACGATAGGTTGTTCGGGTGTTTGCTGTGAAGAGAAAACAACTTTCAGCGTATAGACATGTTTTCGTACATTTGAATAAGTTTTTTTTTTTTTAAATTATAATTACAACATTCTTACTGACCTACCTGTCAAAACTTCAGCCAGATATGTCCATGCTGACTAAGGTGTAACGGTGGTGCAGATTTTTTGCTTTTCTTAACAATGGCAGTAATTACATAAGCAATTAATGTTATTGCTAATTATTTCTAACAAAGATTTGTTTTCGTAATAATTGAATGTCACGAGAGTGCCATTATCTTCAAGTGTTCAAAATTTCCGGCCAGATATGTCCATGCTAACTAAGGTATAATAGTGCTGCAGGTTTTCGCTTTTCATAATAAGGGTGGTAATTACATAGGAAATTAATTGTATTGTTAATTATTTATAAACAAAAGATTTTGTTTTCATATTAATATGATATCACGAGAATGCCATCATCTTCGAGCTATCCAAATTTCAGCCAGATGTGTCAATGCTAACCAAGGTATAATAGTAGTGCAAGTTTTTTGCTTTTCTTAACAAAGGTGGTAGTTACATAATAAATGGTAATTTTGTTTAACAAAGGTGTTATATTCATGTTAACAGAATGTCTTGAGAATTACATTATCTTCGAGTATTCCAAATTTTAGCAAGATCTGTCCATGGTAACTAAGGTACATTTCATGAAACAACGAATATTTTGCATCAACTTTGACGGCTGGGAAGTAATGTATTGTGTGTTGCTGTGGTTGTAGCTGTGAACTGGGAAGTAATGTATTGTGTGTTGCTGTGGTTGTAGCTATGAACTGGGAAGTAATGTATTGTGTGTTGCTGTGGTTGTAGCTGTGAACTGGGAAGTAATGTATTGTGTGTTGCTGTGGTTGTAGCTGTGAACTGGGAAGTAATGTATTGTGTTGCTGTGGTTGTAGCTATGAACTGGGAAGTACTGTATTGTGTTGCTGTGGTTGTAGCTATGAACTGGGAAGTACTGTATTGTGTGTTGCTGTGGTTGTAGCTATGAACTGGGAAGTAATGTATTGTGTGTTGCTGTGGTTGTAGCTATGAACTGGGAAGTAATGTATTGTGTGTTGCTGTGGTTGTAGCTATGAACTGGGAAGTAATGTATTGTGTGTTGCTGTGGTTGTAGCTGTGAACTGGGAAGTAATGTATTGTGTGTTGCTGTGGTTGTAGCTATGAACTGGGAAGTAATGTATTGTGTTGCTGGGGTTGTAGCTATGAACTGGGAAGTAATGTATTGTGTGTTGCTGTGGTTGTAGCTGTGAACTGGGAAGTAATGTATTGTGTGTTGCTGTGGTTGTAGCTGTGAACTGGGAAGTAATGTATTGTGTGTTGCTGTGGTTGTAGCTATGAATTGGGAAGTAATGTATTGTGTGTTGCTGTGGTTGTAGCTGTGAACTGGGAAGTAATGTATTGTGTGTTGCTATGGTTGTAGCTGTGAACTGGGAAGTAATGTATTGTGTGTTGCTGTGGTTGTAGCTATGAACTGGGAAGTAATGTATTGTGTGTTGCTGTGGTTGTAGCTGTGAACTGGGAAGTAATGTATTGTGTGTTGCTGTGGTTGTAGCTGTGAACTGGGAAGTAATGTATTGTGTGTTGCTGTGGTTGTAGCTATGAACTGGGAAGTAATGTATTGTGTGTTGCTGTGGTTGTAGCTATGAACTGGGAAGTAATGTATTGTGTGTTGCTGGGGTTGTAGCTGTGAACTGGGAAGTAATGTATTGTGTGTTGCTGTGGTTGTAGCTATGAACTGGGAAGTAATGTATTGTGTGTTGCTGTGGTTGTAGCTATGAACTGGGAAGTGGCCCAGCCAACATCAGCTTGGTCACCATCAACGTTAGAAGGTAACATCACGATGCCATTATGTGGTTGTGTGGTCAACATGTACTTCCCGCACTTTTTGTTAATAAATTAACCATGACCACCATATTGATAACATATAATCAGGCACTTCATGTGTGTCATCAGATGTACATTTTCTGAAATTGTCAACTTGAAATTATGGACATTGTGAGGTAAGCATGTTCTGACCTTGATAAAACATGCTTCTTGAAACCGTCTCTTGCGTTTGTGTAGGTAGCGCCATGTGGCACACAAAATACCAAACTAAGCACTTTGGTTTCTTACCTAACCGTGAAAATGATCAACATACAAATGACCAAGTTATCCCTTTTGTTAGTTTGTGTAATAATTGATGTATCCATTACGTCGCGGTTTTGCTTATATCACAGTTGAATTTTGCACGTGACCTCCGTCAAGCTTTGCTTTGCCAACAATGTTTTTAATGGTTATATATACATGAATTATATAACTATTTCTGATTGACATTTAATAAATCAAATATTCCCACATACATTTGTCAATTTACAAACTTTGCCTTATGTTTTTGCCATAAAGAAACACTTGTGACCAGAATTTCAACAAAATATTCGATGGAATGTCCGAACCCACCACATTTTCTGATGACTTGACGAAGGTTTTGCTAGGCAACAGGTCACATGATGGATAGGTTAATAGTAGGTTGTTTTGCTTCAGGGGGCGTGCCTAACCTGGACGGCATGACATTTAGCCAGCACGAGAAGATGCTGGAGGGTTCTGTCAGCAACCTGTACATCCAGGGCAAAGGACCCCCTTGACCTCACCGCTGACGCTGTCGGGTATGTCGTGGCACCCTGACACCCCTCACTGCTGCGGCCGTACAGTTGCTACAGTGTATCTTCGGGCTATGCAGAACCAACAAACTCAACTCCTACATTGTATCAAAAATAGATAAGCGAGCAAAAAATGAACAACTCGGGACATGTCCAAAATCACTCAATTCAGCGGCCGCTAGCAAACTTACGGTTCATCCAATCCCAAAAATCTTGGTACCGTTTGAAAGATTACCTTTTCATCTACGTAGTAAATAGCACGGTTGATCATATTTTCACCATTGTGTTTATCTGAAATGTGGTTGTTTTCATCCACTTGAACTCGGCGAACGATGTTAGCGTCGGGTATTCTTCGCCATCTGTCGGCGAAACTGCACATTTCCTGTCAATCACCGCTGCGTTGCTATGGCATCGCACATGGCCGATCTCAGCAGTTGATGTTTACATGTTAAGCTCCACCCATTTTTGCATGTCAAAAAAGATAGATTAAGTTTCACTGAATGTTGGCATTACATTAGCGATCGCCGGACGCTGACAGACAGTTTGTTTACTTGTGTTTATGTCGTCTGCAAAGTGGGTGGAGTCTAAATAGCATGAAAACAAGAACTTATGAAGTATAATCACCTACTCGGTTTCTGCCCTATCCGAGTTTCTGCCTCATTACAATGATATAGCTGGATCTCGTATTAAATACATCTTTAGTCAGATATATCGGACACAATGAGCAAAGGATGTCTACAAACTTGCAACAAAATTATTTGTCTCAAATTAAAACGAGGCAAACAGGTTTTTGACATATATTTTGATAGCGAACGCAGATCACGTGACTACAGTGCACCATGTCGGTGACGGTGATGTAAACAACCGTAATATTAAAATTTAGCGGACGAAATTGTAAGCAACTATTCACCCTTATCATCACAGGAATGTTAACGAACAGCCCGTGGAGTTTATACAGTGAATGCATAGCGATTTGTCGCACAGTGATGATTTTGAACACGATGAGGCAGAAACCGAGTGCTTCCGTTTGGCGCGTAAAGTGATTATCGTCTTACGAATATTGTAAGTATTTAACTAAAACAACTTATTTTACGTTTCGTTGACATTCCATTAATGCAATAAGTGGTTCTGATTAATAATATTGATACGTTGCTGAACGATTTCAAAAAATGTTGGTGAAAACTGCATATTATGCTTGCGTAAGGCAGAAACCGAGTGGTCCAGTATACGCATGTCTGAAACCTATGCAAATTAGAATTTGCGCTCCTATCGGTAGATGGGTGAACTTTGTCGACGAAACAAGTTGGTTCGCTGGTGTGTAAAAGACTGGAAACAACATGATTGCAGATATGTGTGAAGGTTCTTGTAGGAATTATTATCGGGAAACCAAGTATATGTGTTAGAATAACAGGTGTAATCTTTCAAACGGTACCAAGATTTTTCGGATCGGATGAACCGTAAGTTTGCTAGCGACCACTGAACCGAGTGATTTTGGACATGTCCCGAGTTGTTCATTTTTCGCTCGCTTATCTATTTTTGATTGTATGTATCTCTAAATTGTTCTTGTTTTTTTGTTTTGGGGCTAGTTTTGCAGATAGTTTTTTCTTATACAGTATGTATTATTTTGTGAGCTTTAGTTTTATTAACAGAAATGTAACCGAATAAAATTATATATCTCGGCTGGTTGATATTTGATTTGAAACTTATTAACAGAACAAGAACAAGAACGTTTATTTGGCTGGTTGATATTTGTAGTTTTGTTGTCGTCTTCTGGAAAATGTCTATGATAAAAATTTATTTATCTATTATATGACTGATGGAATTATTAAGTATCGGAAATCGTGAGAAGTGGCAAACAAAATTTCATGAAGGTGGATGGCTATGCAGCAGGAAGGGAGATGTTGGAATATTGGTTGGTTGGTTCTGATGGGCCTGATGCTGTAATAGGAAATACTGAAGAGTAGATATTGACTTAAGCAGCGGAGCCAAGTCAACCAAAGAGAAACAACCGCTGTATTTTCAATGTTGCCAACAGAATCTAGACACTGTACACTTGTGTGTAGCTACAGTGATATGAAATGTGTAGATCAGGTCTATGTGAAACATGAGGTTAACCAATGTCTGAATGAATTGTACCTGTAGAATGTAGATATGAATTCTTTGTAATTTTACTTGATTTGTACACTTTTTCTAGCAGTGAAATGTTATCCTTGAACGTTGAAGGGCAGATTCACAAAGCAATGTTAATATGATGGAGCGATACGGTAATTATGTGCAATCATACCACGTGATGGTCTGATACAAGGTATTTATTGAGTGCAAATGCCAAATACTTATTGAATATTTGTCCACACAGAAACAGAGTTTTAGGGGAAAGAAATCTTGTGATGTATTTTATTAGAATGTGCAACATTTCACATGTCCCATGCCTGCTTTTGTAGTTTTGTAGAGTTGGATGAACCATATGTGGTTTAATGATATCTATGTTCAAAATACAGCATTGTTGCCTTATATTTTAGATGCCTGTATGTTATGCTCTTTGGTACCAAGATGAACACAGTTTATGGTGTGTAGATCTACATTTAGCTGGGTAATGTTACATGATTCATGTATGTATACTATCAATGGTAACTTGTGTATTATTTATTTTTATATAAAGAAACACAATGTTTCCTCAAGAAGAACATTATTTTGTTATTCCCTAACTTGAACATTTAATCAGACTATAAATTACACAGACACATAGATACATGTGTAGTACAGGAAGGAAGGTGGGTTAAACAACTGCTTATTAAAAACCCTATGTACACTACTGAAACTCAGTGGAGAGGAAAAAGCCTAAGCAAAACCTTGTGTACCCATCTGTATCATGGAAAGTGTCAAAGAACTATATTTTAGTTAATCAGACTTCTGCTATAAATTATGCAGACATACATAATAGATACATGTGTAGTATGGGGAGGAAGGTGGGCTAAACAACTGCTTATTAAACCATGAATCTGCTTAGCAGTCGATCCACATAACAATTCAAAACAAGCCAAGATCTCACAAACAGATCACATCCATCTGCAAACATTAACTCGGCTGTGCGCATCACATGGCGCAGTTATTCATACGCACATGCTAGTGCTTGCCTAATCCACCAGGGGATGCAGCTACCACCTTAAATTATGCCCGCTGTCACAATTCGCTGGATCCCTATATCCCTTACATTGTTACTCCACATAAAATATTGTTTGCGCCATTGCATGTCACAAACATACGTTTATGCAGAACAACGCAAGTCCAGTGTAAACTGAAATAGGCCAACTTAATGACATTTACTTTTATTAAGTATTATTTTTTAAGTTAAGTATTATTTATTAAGATTATGCATCCATCAATACAATAATTGAATCACATATCCACAGCAAACATACTGGCCCCAATCATATTGCTACAAAATATCTACAATTCACCGACCTATTAGTAGTCTCGCTAATAGTTATAACAATATTCTTTAATTGTCTCCGGCAGATAGACCTTTATGGTAAACACATCAATAACTGGCATTATGTTAATTCAGCAAAGAGCAAGTCGATTTGTTGTTAAATGTAGAGAAATAAAAACAAAAAGACTAGTCTTTCATTATCTCGGATCATGGGATAAAGTAAATGAGAATTGCCTGTTTTAATATTGAAAATATTGTTGTAATACCAATTACCAATGCCTACTGGTAGTATTATTCAGCATGTGTGTACATGGTCATAGATGTGTCAATAAATTTGTTACAAAAATGTTATCTTGTTATGGTAAGTGTTCATATGATACAGTGAAACCCTGATAATCTAGAAAAAAACACATCAAGACATAATATACCTTGCAAAGTACATGATTAATTTCTTTCAAAATCCAAACAAATAGGTTTGTGATTAACGTCCATACTGTATGAAGCATGTCAGTTCAAACTGCACAACCAACAGAAGTACCTGGTAAAAACAGTTCTTATCCAAAGTTTTACTAACAACTACATTTAAACCTTACAAAATTTACTATTGCATTACAGCAGTACACATCCTTGGCAAACACACCAGAAGATATATGTATCAGCAGTATAGCCTCTCATACTAGAGTACAGTTCTACTTGTCAAACATAGCATGTCGTCGGCTACTGACGTCTTTCTGTAGAAACCATGCAAGTTGGCTTCTTTCCTCCAGCCATCTTTTTACTGCATAGCACATAGGCAACATTTGCATCACCTGTTGGGGTGCTATCATATATACAAATGGGTGATGTTGGGGGTGACGTGTTGTATTCATGCCCTCTTCAGGTTGAAATACTCCCTTGTTGATGGGTTTTCTCTGTGAATTTAAAACTTTATTTATGTACAAATTCCTTCATTTTCATCCCGATTGTTGTCTGGTGTTGCATCTACAAATAAACGTATCCAACTATTGATACAGAGCAAAGAATTCAGAACACAAACTATAATGTTATCAATTTCATGACAGAATCAAATTGATGCTTTGGTCTGATTTATATAAAGATTAAGTTCTTATACAGCCTGGTATCCAGCCCTTAGAAGCACTTAAAGTGTTTTACATGTCTCTCTGGCAAACCCCAATTTCTCCAGGAAGGATTCAGCCATATTACAATTACTGTGCAAAATGTATTCCTTCACATTCATCAACCATTATTTTCTTCTTCCCCTTAATCTGTTGCAGAATCAGGGGGGTAGCATCACAAAATCCTGCTCAAGTTCTACCAGATTATCTATTTACTACGAGTGACATGTCACAGTTTATGTATGGTATGCATATTCATGCACAAATTACAAAATTTTCCTTTTTAAACAGCCAATGCTAATACACAGGTTTGTGAATAATGTTGGACTTTCAATCACAAAACAAATCTTACACATATATAAAGTACAGCAAGAAAAATAAACAGTGTCAGACTCGCTGAGCAACGCTGACTGAATCCAGCTAACACACTCCACATGGAAAATCATTAGATGTTCATGACTAACCTTTGACCCTGTTAGGATGATGGAAGTGAAAGAGAGGCTTGGCAGTGTCGAGTACATTCATGTTGTGTAGTTTCTCAAACGGCGCCTGAAACATACCAGATAGAAGTGGTTTATTATAATTAAGCACAATGAAGTACAGTGGTCTGTTGTAAACCTGTTTTACTTCAGCGTCAGATTTTGACACTGCTAAAGCCAGCAAAACTACACGTTGACACTGTTACAGCCAGCAACACTACACATTTATACTGTTAGAGCCTGTAACACATTAACACTGTTAGAGCCAGCAACACTACACATTGATACTGTTAGAGCCTGTACCGCATTGACACTGTTAGACTCGGCAACACTACACGTTGACACTGTTAGCGCCTGTAACACGTTGACACTGTTAGAGCCAGCAACACTACTCATTGACACTGTTAGAGCATGTAACACGTTGATACAGTTAGAGCCAGCAACACAACACGTTGACACTGTTGGAACCTGTAACACGTTGACACTGTTAGAGCCAGCAACACTACACATTGACACTGTTAGAGCATGTAACACGTTGACAATATTAGAGCCAGCAACACCACATGTTGACACTGTTAGAGCCAGCAACACTACACGTTGACACTGTTAGAGCCTGTAACACGTTGACACTGTTAATGCCAGCAACACCACACGTTGACACTGTTAGCGCCAGCAACACTACACGTTGACACTGTTAGAGCCAGCAACACTATACGTTGACACTGTTAGAGCCTGTAACATACTGACACTGAAACTGCTTGCAATTGTTAATGGTATATCAATTCAAACTTTTTAAACTTACTTAACTGAGAGTATGATACTATACAGTATGTCTATGTCTTACAAGGGTAGTAACCCTTTTGAATGTAGTTTTCTATAAAATAATATTTTGAATATTAGAAAGAAAGAAAGAGAAGAGGGTAAAAGGAAAGTTGGAACTAAGAAAGAAATAGTGTGTATAAAGACATGTCCAAATGGGAGAACTAAGAGTTGTGAGAACGAGGGAAAGGCCCAAAAAGGTGGAACCTCATAGAGGGTGGCATGAGGGCTGGAAGGTGACGTGTCACTCACCTGGCGCCGCATACTCGTCATAGAGTGCGGCGGTGTGACTGGTGAAGGTGTCTGGGACACTGGTGCCGAGGGCGATGATGGTGATGCCAGCCACTGATGCCTTCAGCCCAATCACACAGCTCAACAGGTTGCCCAGCTGCCACAAACACAACAATCTGTTATTTTGTCTAAAGTTTTCTGAAATTTATAAACAAATATAATTTACCAAAGTATCAGGATGCACTAAACAATTCATTAACAATGGCTAAGCCATTAGCGTAGTCGATCATGACTGCAATTAGGATTACAGGCAAAAGTAATCATTTACACTAATTTTCTAAGTGACCGTAAAGTGAGGTTTCAGTGTAATCATATTCATGTACATTTTACAAGTAATAACTGATTACATTGGAGATGTAATGACACGGTTTGTGGCTGAGACAGTTAATTCGATGTGGCGGTGAAATATGACAGGTGTTTGATGTGTTAGTGTATTATGACAGGTGTTTGAAGGTGGTGTAATATGACAGGTGTCTGAAGGTGGTGTAATATGAGTTGTTTGAAGGTGGTATAATATGACAGGTGTTTGATGTGATGGTGTAATATGACAGGTGCTTGAAGGTGGTGTAATATGACAGGTATCTGAAGGTGGTGTAACATCACAGGTGTTGTGTAATATCACAGGTTTTTGATGTGATGGTGTAATATGACAGGTATTTGACATGGTGGTGTAATATGACAGGTATTTGAATGTGGTATAATATGACAGGTGTTTGACATGGTGGTGTAATATGACAGGTATTTGAATGTGGTATAATATGACAGGTGTTTGACATTATAGTGTAGTGTAATATGACAGGTGTTCGAAGGTGGTATAATTAGACAGGTGTTTGACATTATGGTGTAATATGACAGGTGTTTGAAAGTTGTGTAATATTACAGGTGTTTGATGTGGTGTAATTTGACAGGTGTTTGATGTGGTGGTGTAATATAACAGGTGTCTGAAGGTGATGTAATATGACGTGTTTGATGTGGTGGTGTAATATGACAGGTGTTTGATGTGGTGGTATAAAATGACAGGTGTTTGATGTGATGGCACTGCAACATCAGGGACCATCTCCAACATAATGGCACTGCAACACCATGGCACTGCAACATGAGGGACCATCCACCACAAAACTGTTCAGAAGAGTTAAAACAGATGCAGATAAACACTAATTATGAGAAATATCACATATTATAAGGAGAAACAGTTAATTGTACCACTGTACAAAGCAATAGTTAGGCCACATTTGGAATATTGTATACAAGCATGGAGGCGATATCGTAAGACGGACATAGATAAGCTAGATAGAGTGCAACGAAGAGCAACTAAGCTGATTCCTGAACTGAAAGATCTTGGTTATGAAAGACACCTATTAGAATGTGGGTTGACAACACTAGAGATTAGGAGACTAAGAGGAGACCAAATAGACGTTTTTAAGATATTGAATGGTTATGAGGATATTGCAGAATATATTTTCTTCAAACTGAAAGAAGGCAGTATAACCAGAGGGCACAATGCAGCATTAGTCAAGGAATAGTGTAGGTTGGATATGAGAAAGTACTCATTCTCTCAGAGGACAGTAAATGACTGGAACAAACTATCTGATGGTTGTGTTAATGCTAGCAGTGTGAATATGTTCAAAAATAAAATTGGTGAGGACAGGTTATACGTAGGTGGAAAATTGTTGGACTCTCAATAAGCCAAAGGTTTCCTTGTCCACATGCTGTCTGGAGCTTATAGCAATCTTGTTAAACCTTGTTAAAATCTCAAAAACCATGGCACTGTAACAGGAGAGACCATCTCAAACACCATGGCACTGCAACATGAGGGACCATCTCAAACACCATGGCACTACAACATTAGGGGTCATCTAAAGCATCATGGCACTGCAACAGGAAGGACTATCTCAAACACCATGGCACTGCAACATCAGGGACTACCTCAAACACCATGTGTATGACATTTATATAATTATTAATGTGAAGAACCATTCAGTATATAATCCTGTGGTAACAATAAGGAAAGCACCATACTCTAGTTACATCAGTATATTTTAACTGCCAATGCCACTTAGGGGGTATACATGAGTGCTGCCCTCTGACACAAATGGAACATACTAAATCAATATGCCCCCACTGACCTCTTGAACTGACCGCTTCAAGTGACCTCGTCTTCGTCTGATATCACTTTGGCCAGTCTCTCGAGGAGATCTGTGAGCACAACATCAGTTTAATGTCATACGTGGAATTACATCTCTAGCAAGCATCACACAAGCATCAGTTTAATGTCATTCCACGTATGACATCTCTAGTAAGCGTCACCAAAGCATCACTTTAATGTCATACATCGAATGACATCTCTAGCAAGCGTCAACAAATCATCAGTTTAATGTCTTACGTGGAATGAAATCTCTAGTAAGCGTCACCAAAGCATCACTTTAATGTTATACATGGAATGACATCGCTAGCAAGTGTCACCAAAGCATCAGTTTAATGTCATATGTGGAATTACATCTCTAGCAAGTGTCACAAAAGCATCAGTCTAATGTCGTAAGTGGAATGACATCTCTAGCAAGCATCACCAAAACATCAGTTTAATGTCATACATGTATAAAAGAAGGAATTAAATTTATTATACAAAAAATTACAAGTACATACTATAATTGAGTATATATTCAATAGGTCAGGAGACTCCCGTTAAGGCATTTAATTGCCGCTACTATGAGAGCCACCTTGAATAATAATTATAGTACAATAATATATTTACAAAGTAATTTAGCTAATATATATGTATATATTACATGAGCATGCCATAGCAAAGATTATAATCAAAAGTCCATACAGTAGCTGACATATACATGTACACATATACACATATAACTGTTACAATGAAAACTTTGTAGGTAAGAGGAAACATTTTATGTAGACAATTTAAAAATTGTAGCACTGATGTAAAGCTTTGTTTGAAGACTGACTTTGTATGCTTCTATACTTCTCAGTTAGGAGGACCTATATGCTTATGAACATGACCAAATTGACTGTAGCCTACAATAATTCACTGAGAATCCTTTTAGGAATACCAAGATATTGTACACTGTAGTGCAATTGAAATGTTTGCGTATACCAACATGCCAAGTTGTCAATGTGTTATAAGAAGGAATATATATTCTTTTATGAAATGTATATGGAGAAGATTAGCAATACATTATAATTAGATTGTTCACACTGGTGTAAATAGTGATATGATCTATTCATCTCTGCTGTGGAAAAAATTGATAAAACAACTATTTTGTTCACAGTAATATTTTCAGGACATTACACTAATTGTTCTTGATATGGCTGCTATGACATGCACATATTTGCATGGAGTAGCTTTGGGTTTATTTGTGTTGATGTTACTACATGTATGCCTATGGAACTTTCCTTATAATGAGGACTGAGTCTGAAGTAAACTTATCTTTTCTTATAATGAGCAAAAAATCACTAAATGCATCAATAGACTTTACAATCATTTTTTAAAGATAACATTAAATCTGCCAAGATATAAATAACTAGTGTAATGACATTTCTAGCAACTGTGACCAGAGTATCAGTCTATTGTCACAATGGAATGACATCTCTTGCAACTGTCACCAGAACATCAGTCTATTGTCACACATGGAATGACATCCCTAACAACTGTCACCAGAGCATCAGTATATTGTCATACATGGAATGACATTTCTAGCAACAGTCACCAGAGCATCAGTCCATTGTCATACATGGAATGACATCTCTTGCAACTGTCATCAGAGCATCAGTCCATTGTTATACATGGACTGGCATCTCCAGCAACTATCACTAGAACATCAGTTTATTGTCACAAGAGCTTCAGTATATTGTCATACATGGAATGACAACTCTTGCAACTGTCACCAGAGCATCAGTCTATTGTCACACATGGAATAACATCCCATGCAACTGTCACAAAAGCATCAGTCCATTGTCATACATGGAATGACATCTCTAGCAACTGTCACGAGAGCATCAGTCTGTTGTCACAAGACTGACCAGAGAGAGAGAGCAGTCCAGCTAACAGTTGCACACGGAAACCATTGGTATGGAGTGATCCACTATGGCTTGTTTACCATGTAGCTCTGCCGCGTAGCATCGAGGTCACTACTGCAGTACGGGTTGTCTGGTGACGTAGCACCATGTCAATCGATCACGTCGCAAATGTGCCTGCGAAACGTTGTTAATCATGCTTTATCGCCCAGCCCTAGACTGCGAGATTCACAATTTACTAGCCATAATACTAACGTCCTGACCACAACATGATCCCAATAAAACGAGTACAAGTAACTGTGATGAGAGCATCAGTCTGTTGTCACAAGACTGACCAGAGAGAGAGCAGTCCAGCTGACAGTTGCACATGGAAACCATTGGTATCGAGAGTTCAACATTGTATAAAATCTTTGTTTACTTGTTGTTATAGTCACCATCACAGCACTGTTCTTCTAAATTTTTGACCCGATACTTGGGTTTCGTAGTGTCACTAAGAGATTTTTTGTTCCCTGAAACAACCAGCATTCATGAGCAGCACAGACAACGTAGACATACAACATTATACAGCAATATATGGCACTGTGTAAAGAAAGTTTGTTATAATTATTTCATGAGCAACGGTAACTGGGTATGTGCGGTTTTTGCTCTGGATGACAATCATGTTTGAACGTTGAACCCACAAAGAGAGTGGTTACTGTCCAACAAACCTCAGACATGTACAGTCAGACATGAATGGTGCACCCACAAAGAGAGTGGTTACTGTCCACCAAACCTCAGATATGTACTGTAAGACATGAATGTTGCATCCACAAAGAGAGTGGTTACAGTCCACCAAACCTCAGACATGTACTGTCAGACATGAATGTTGCATCCACAAAGAGAGTGGTTACAGTCCACCAAACCTCAGACATGTACTGTCTACAGGACACATTCAACCAATCTGAATAAGTTGGATGAATGCCCTAATAAAAGTACTGCATCATTATATACATCATCACTTTGATGTCATCACATGGATGAAAAAAACACTATTCTTCTTCTTCTTAAGGGTAATGCAGAGAGAGTGAGTAATGGGCATCAAGAGATGTGAGAAGATGGAAGAAGATGACAACTGGACAGTGAAGGCTATCGTAGGGAGAAGTGGAAAAGGATAAGAGGCAGGGCTAGGCAGGTACATCAACTCACTCCTTCATTGAGGGAGCCATGAGGAAGAGAGAATGAACTGTTGACTACTCACTGTAACATCCTTATTCATCTTGAGCATAACTTGTTTCTTTGCCTCGCAGTAATGGAACTGGAGCACTCCATGCATCTCCTCAAAGTCTGCACCGCCTGCACCCACCGACCCACCCTTCGCCGTGCCTTCACTGAACACAACACCATTCACTTAGGACAGACAACAACACAGGTATGTCATTCCATATTTGTTTGCTCTATAATGTGTTTCAACCAACATTCAATAAATATTAAATGAAATTACTGCCGGATATACCCAAAATCTCAGATGTCATCAGACATAGAAGACTCCGGTAAGTTAGCCATGTGTGCGTGTACCAAACGAAAAACCCCTGAACGTAGCTTTCATACAAGCTTTTTGTGTATTGGAAGATTTGTTTTGTGAAGCGCATTATCCTGTCCTAATAACCTCTGTATGCTCTTTACATTTTACCCCTGGTGCACCTATTTCTTCTTACACCTTTATGAGAATTAATTATTACTTTGATGACACAACTATCAAATACATTTGCAAGCGCGCATAGAAGGTAACGATGGCATAAAATATTATGTTTCCTATAAACTTGCTGTTAAGGCTGAAATCATAGCTCCTAAAATATCAAAGTGTTTATTGATGATTTATGCATTATAACATCGTAATATTTTGCATATTCATAACATCGTAGTTGTTAACTCTAACGAAATTGCATACTGCTGGACATGACATCGGAAGATGAGGGAATGTTCATTTTTGTAATCCTCTCAAGAGTCAAGCGGACTCTTTGTTTTAGAGGAGGGTGCATTCGAGCTGGTGACGAACCATTTCTGCTAAAAGGATTTGGCATTGATAATTAATTTTGTATGTTAACAAGTTTAAAAGCCGCAGTGACTATGACGATGCAAGTTTACCATAAGAGTATGGGGAAACAATTTAAGATGCTCACTGAGAACACCAAGATGACAGTCTACCAGGCCTGTGTGCTGCATGAAGACCCTCCTCTACGACAGCGAATCGTGGACCACCTACATGCGCCAGAAGTGCCGTCTCAACACCTTAATCCACATGCGGTACCTCAATCGCATCTTCAATATCACCTGGCAGGACCGTGTCCCTTACAGCAACATACTGGACCGTGCTAGGATCCCCAGCATGTAGACTATACTCACTGCTGAGACAGAAACATATCCGCTCGCTGGACATGCATGGCATGGAGGATGGCCACTTGCCGAAAGTCACCCTCAGTGAGCGAAAACAGTGGGATCGACGCACAGCCCTCAGATCCAAAGACGTCTGTAAGCGCGGCGTGAAGGCTTGCAACATCAGCTCTGAAGACTGGGTCTGGAAGGCAGATGCCGAAAATCACACTGCTTGGCGTCAAACTGCTTGGTACAGACTGTATACAGCTTGATTGTGTTTAATTTGTTCTGCTGTGTAAGTTGTGCCAATAAAAAGGTAAGTTCTTGTATAACGTGCATATCGAGTCTTTAGTTAGGATTGCATGCTCAAAATGTTTTACATTTTACGCCTTGTAGATCTGTTCAATCGAACATCATCTCAATGTTTTGGGCAGCATACAAGTGCTGCCACCTCTTGGATTAATTATTGGTATCCGATAGGTTTACAAGCAGAGATTAGGACGCTACCCACCAGGGGGCGCCAGGGATAACAGGTTCATTTGTTGATTACGATGTACAGCTGTCAACTCATTTAATAGCCACTGTGTTCAACGTTCCATTTTAGCTATATCTGTGTCTGCAATATCATGGCAAACAAGGATTTTTGAGAGATGACAATTCCTCAAATGAAGGGAGAATCTAAACGCAGAAATGGTAGACTGTACGGAAGAAAAGCTGATCTTGTTGAAAGGCATGTGGGGCGATAATATGTGTTTGTGATAATCACGCTACGTCTTTGAGTTTGACTATACTAGGAAATGTACTCGCTTCGTCTTTGAGTTTGACTACAGGAAATGTACTATGGTTTGCCTGATACGGGTATGTGTTTTCGTAATATGATCAATTCCAAGTTAGGAAACGACATTAACATTAAATTAGTACGGTGAATGACGTATATTTTGAAACATAACTCGGTTGCCTAGTTGTTTCCAGCACTCGGCAATGTTCTATTAACTGACTAGTCTGTATATATTGTGGTTACAATGGTATGATCTTATGAGGTCTCATTCAACTAGCCAGCCTTTTTCAGAACATTATCGCCAAGCCGACCTTTCTATGCTGGCACTGAGGGTGGTCACTGCCAGGGTGCTTGTCGTCCTCAGTGGTTCTATTACGTCCCAAATTGAGACGGGACCGACATTAACGTGATCTCCGATTCACGAGGGATACACAGTCCCCAATGTTGAGAGCCAGGTTTTTATACCAAATATACCATACCTGCCCGGTCCGGGTATTGAACTCAGGGCGCCGGCATGTCAGGCGGATGTGCTAACCACTACACTATCGCGCGCCCCCCTCGGTGTTCTATTTTTGACAGCTGTTCCTGTTAGAACTTAGACTGTTACATGGGCACTGGCAGACCACTGAACAGGCAAGATTTTGGTCTTGTCTCTTGCAAAAATTAAGCCAAATTAAGGTCTTAGTCTTTGGCTTGTTTTGACTTGTAAAATAATGCTGGTATTTTGTCATATAATGCTAACATGGTCCATGCTTATGACACTATTTAATATTACCTGGCTGGAGTACATCCCATGAAGACCAACAGTTATTGGACCTTAGACTTTGGCTTGTGTATTTCTTATAACAACTGGTGTTACAATTCTGCAGACCTGAAGCATCAGCGGACCCATTTGCCATGTCAACCCCAAACATCTTATCGTATCGAGACATCAACAGTGACAGTGCAGTATGTATTATCTTTGTGTGTATATAATTTTCAGGGTTGGGGTCCAGTACTTGTAGTTATGTACAATTGTTATTCGGGGTTTTAATTTATACAGTGATTTTATTTGTTCAGTTGTATTTGCCAAAGTTTTTATTTCTAGCATTGAAACTCTACTTAGTCATTGGGTTTAAGTTAGGCAAAGCTGTGTTGTTACTAATAGTAGTGTGTGTGTGTGTCTGTGCTGAGAAATGTTAGTCTGTTCATTTTATGGCATTTCTCATCGACTGCTCAGCTGATGTTTATTTGCTTGTTGTAGAATGTGCGGCTGACTGCTCCAAGTGTTCTGCAGCGAATGACTCTTGCAACTCACCCTTAGTCTATGACAGTACTTCAAAGATATGCAAAGGTATGTACTGCATTATACAGTGTTTGTTATTAATACACATTCAAGTTCAACATTGGTTATTTGTTGTACATTGTGCTGGTGGTGCAACACCAGTAGACAAAATGGTGTGTTGAGTTTGTAATGATGTCCATCCCTATATGTAAAATATCATGGGGTGTCCAACACAAACAACTGCATTGTTGGCAGAATAGAACAATACACTCACAAAATTAAAAGTATTGTACTGCAAATGCATATTGAAATCTATATTACAAGACGAGCTGTACAGCGGAAACATGTAAATGGTATCCAGTTGCCTTGCAGATAAACGTGCAGCCATCTTGCTGTGTGTCACAGTGGAACAGAGTGCTGTGAGACATTGCAGTGTTTCTGTGAACCACATACAATTCTGGGTGTAATGCCAAGTTCTTCTGCTTTCAGCTTGTGCTGACAACTGCGATTCCTGCACCATTGCTGGTCAATGTACGACATGCTCGTCTAGTGATATGCTTGTTGGCATTACATGTTCAAGTAAGTGGATTACAATGTTGTGTGCAATACTTCGTCTATATTATTCACGTGTAAGACAAGTGTAAATATTGCAGTCTGTGTGAGAGCAATAGACAGACAACAACGTTCGCACTGTAAATCAGGCAGATGTGTCTAAAGATGAGATACTACTCCCATGGTTAAGTCATACCATAATAATTTGTTGTATTTTTTGGATACTCATCTGACACTTTAAACATACCTGACCCTAGAAGTTCTTATAACATGACAAGGAAAACACATAATTTATACCTGCGAACTTTTTTTTGGAAATCCGGGAGATTCCTCATGGGTTTACCACACTTCCCATATTTAACAAGATTTAACAAGATTGCCATCCAGAAAATGTATTCTAGATGGCAGGTGGACAAGGAAGCCTTTTTTGCTTATCGAGAGTCCAATACTTTTTATCTACATGTATCCCGCCCTTTTAAGGTATGTGTCAATTTTATTTGTAAACATATTCACGCTACCAGCACCAACACAATCAGGAGATAATCTGTTCCAATCATTTACAGTCCTTTGTGAGAATGAGAACTTTCTTATATCTAATCTACACTGCTCCTTTACTAATGTAACTTCATGTCCTCTGGTATTTCTATCTTTTTTAACTGAGACAAAAATATTTCTATCAATATTTTCATAACCCTTCAATATTTTAAACACTTCTATCTGATCTACTCTCAATCTCCTGGTCTCTAGTGTTTGAAACCACATTTTTTAGGTGTATTTCGTAACTAAGATCCCTCAGTTTTGGTATCATTTTAGTTGCCCTCCTCTGTACTCTTTCTAGCATATCTATGTCCTTCTTGCGGTATGGCCTCCACGCTTGAATACAATATTCTAAATGAGGCCTCACTATTGTTTTGTACAGCAGTATTATTAGTTCATTTTCCTTATACGCTATATTTTGTCTAATTAATCCAAGGATTTGATTTCCCTTTGAAGCTGCAATTCCGCATTGCTCTGAAACCTTCATATCAGCACTAATGGCTAACCCTAAGTCCTTTTCTTTTACAGTAGTACTTAGTACAGTACCCCCCATTGTATATGCTACATCTTCGTTCCCATGTCCTGTGTGGATGCGTTTACATTTCCCAAAATTGAAAAGCATTTGACACTTTTCAGACCATTTGATCAACCTGTCAAGATCATCTTGTAAATGCTGTCTATCTCCATCACTTTTAATCCTTCTAAACACTTTTGTATCATCCGCATATTTTAACACTTTGCTTGTTATAATATCATCACCCAAATGGTTAATATATATTAAGAATAATATAGGTCCCAGTACTGATCACTGTGGTACCGCACTCAATACCTATTTCTAGTTTGAAGCCTCCCCATCAACTACTACACGTTGTCTTCTGTCAATCGTCCATTTTTCTATCCAGTTTATTATACCATTTCCTATGGGCCTTTAGTTTAAGCAGTAATCTTTGATGTGGTACTTTGTCAAAAGCTTTTTGAAAATCTAAATAGACGATATCTACTGGTGATCCCTCATCTTAGTGATGTCTTCCAAAAACATACCATATTTGTTAAGCATGACCTCGCTTTTAAAAACCCATGTTGAGATGGGTTTATTAAGTTATGTTTAACAAGAAAATCCACCATGTGATCTTTAATTAGGCTTTCTAATAATTTGCAAATCACTGATATTAAACTCACTGGTCTATAGTTCTGTGACTTGTTTCTTGAACCTTTTTTAAATAACTGTATACTGTTTGCCTCTTTCCATTCTAAAGGAACCACTCCCTCTTCTAATGAAAAATTGAAAACTGTTGCAAGCGGTATGCTAACTTGTTCTACAATTTTGAGTAGTAGTTTGGGTGGAATCCCATCCACTCCAGATGATTTATTATCCTTCATAGCCCTTATTTTATTAGCTACCATTTCCGGGGTTACAATTAACTGTCCCAAATAGTATGAATCTGCCCCCTTCAACTTAGCCTCTGGTACTGGCAGTGAACTAATATCTTCCCTGGTAAACACTGATCTAAAATACTCATTCAGGACTTCTGCCATTAAGAATCCCTCTGATATTATATTTCCAGCACAATCTTCTAGAGGACTGGCCTTATCCTGAACTTTCTGTTTGCTTTGAATATATGCATACAAACACTTGCTGTAATGTTTTATATTACTAACTAATTTTTGTTTATAGCTTCTCTTTGAATTTCTAATTTCAGCTGTAGCTTGGTTAAGTGCTTTTTTATAAATGTTGTAGTCTTCATCATTTCCAGTACATCTATATGACTTTCACGTCATTTGTTTATACTGAATTTTTCTAATGGCTTCTTTCGATAAGTGTTTCTTTTTGGACCGTTTCCCTGGTTCTTTGAATGGTACAAATTTGACTATGCACTTAATTTCACTCTTTAAGATATTCCAGCATTCTGTTGCCGTCTTATTTTTCAGTGTGTTATTCCAGTCTATCTTTGCTAAATATTTCCTCATGTCCTTATACCTTCCTTTGTGGAAATTTCTCCTATACTGCTTTTTACTATTCCTTTCTGATTTTATTTTGATAGTAAAATGTATCTGGTTGTGATCACTACTCCCCAGTGGCTCACATATCTTGACATTGTCAACTAATAATGTATCTGGTTGTGATCACTACTCCCCAGTGGCTCACATATCTTGACATTGTCAACTAATAATGTATCTGGTTGTGATCACTACTCCCCAGTGGCTCACATATCTTGACATTGTCAACTAATAATGTATCTGGTTGTGATCACTACTCCCCAGTGGCTCACATATCTTGACATTGTCAACTAATAATGTATCTGGTTGTGATCACTACTCCCCAGTGGCTCACATATCTTGACATTGTCAACTAATAATGTATCTGGTTGTGATCACTACTCCCCAGTGGCTCACATATCTTGACATTGTCAACTAATAATGTATCTGGTTGTGATCACTACTCCCCAGTGGCTCACATATCTTGACATTGTCAACTAATAATGTATCTGGTTGTGATCACTACTCCCCAGTGGCTCACATATCTTGACATTGTCAACTAATAATGTATCTGGTTGTGATCACTACTCCCCAGTGGCTCACATATCTTGACATTGTCAACTAATAATGTATCTGGTTGTGATCACTACTCCCCAGTGGCTCACATATCTTGACATTGTCAACTAATAATGTATCTGGTTGTGATCACTACTCCCCAGTGGCTCACATATCTTGACATTGTCAACTAATAATGTATCTGGTTGTGATCACTACTCCCCAGTGGCTCACATATCTTGACATTGTCAACTAATAATGTATCTGGTTGTGATCACTACTCCCCAGTGGCTCACATATCTTGACATTGTCAACTAATAATGTATCTGGTTGTGATCACTACTCCCCAGTGGCTCACATATCTTGACATTGTCAACTAATAATGTATCTGGTTGTGATCACTACTCCCCAGTGGCTCACATATCTTGACATTGTCAACTAATAATGTATCTGGTTGTGATCACTACTCCCCAGTGGCTCACATATCTTGACATTGTCAACTAATAATGTATCTGGTTGTGATCACTACTCCCCAGTGGCTCACATATATTGACATTGTCAACTAATAATGTATCTGGTTGTGATCACTACTCCCCAGTGGCTCACATATCTTGACATTGTCAACTAATAATGTATCTGGTTGTGATCACTACTCCCCAGTGGCTCACATATCTTGACATTGTCAACTAATAATGTATCTGGTTGTGATCACTACTCCCCAGTGGCTCACATATCTTGACATTGTCAACTAATAATGTATCTGGTTGTGATCACTACTCCCCAGTGGCTCACATATCTTGACATTGTCAACTAATAATGTATCTGGTTGTGATCACTACTCCCCAGTGGCTCACATATCTTGACATTGTCAACTAATAATGTATCTGGTTGTGATCACTACTCCCCAGTGGCTCACATATCTTGACATTGTCAACTAATAATGTTGTGATGACAAAACTAACACATTCTCTCCCCTGGTTGGTTCTGTCACATGTTGAGAAAGGAAAGTATCTTGTACTAAAACTAAAAACTTGTGGTCCTCTCTCCCCGTACTCTGTAGAGATTTCCATTGTATATGCCCATGGTTAAAATCCCCCATAATAATACAGTCCCATTTGCTTACTTCCCTTATAGCGTTTTTTATTTTTTTATTCACTTCTATGCTTATGTTTGGACTTCAATAAACTAACCCAACTGTTAACGTTAAGTTTCCTGTAACTATGTTACCCCAAACAGCTTCTTCACAATCTGCTTTTCTTTCAAATTTTATTTCATAAACCTGGATAGATTCTTTAATATATAAAATAACTCCACCTCCCTTTCTTCCTATTCTATCTGTCGTGGTGGTCCATGATCCGGTTATACCTATTATGTGAGGGTCAATATCTTCTACCATAATGTTTAGTTCATTTCTTTTGTTTACTATACTCCTTGCATTTAAACAAACACATTTATATCCAGCTTCAGAAGAGTTTTCCAGACTGTTCTTTGCTGATTTATTTGTGCTGTCTTTATCCATGCCTCCAGTTTCAGGCTTCTCTGTGAGTCCCCCCTGTGAATCTAGTTTAAATAGATACAACCTGTCCCACAGTCAACAGATCGCAGCAGGTTCTCTGAGAATACTGCTGCCCCCTTTCCACTTAGATGGAGGCCATCTCTCATGTACATATCTTCCGTCCCAACAAAGTACCCCCATAAATCTGTGAATCCCACCCCCTCTTCTTAAGGCTAAGATCTTGAGTCCACTGTTTATACCATCTAGTAGATCGTTGATGAACAGAGTGAATAGAATGGGGCCAAGGACACTTCCCTGAGGTATGCCACTTGTGACCTCTGCACTTTCTGATAGCTTCCCATTTACCACTACCCTTTGTCTTTGCCCCGTTATGAAATCTTCGATCCACACTGCCACCTCTCTTTGGATGCCATACACAGTTAGTTTTTTTGCTAGTCTTTTGTGTGACACCGTATCGAAGGCTTTCGCAAAGTCCAGATATATTGTGTCTACACATCCGCCCGAATCAACGGTGGTAGTCCAAGTCTCTATTTTTTGATCATTTTGACTGGAATGTACATGTACTTGGAACTATGCTTAACAAATTTATGTTTCAAAGAACTTGTTATTGACCTAAGGGTTCATCTCAGAACGTTGATGTCTGATATCAGACAAAATTACTTTCATTTGTGGAGGAGGGTCAGAGACAGGTTCAGCATTGGACACTGATATTTTATGCTTCGGACCGATACTGTTGATGTATTGATATCATCATATGATCATGTCATTGTTTATAAACTCTTGTCTCTGGGGCTGGGGGGAGCTAAGGCCAGATGAATGTAATTTTTTTGGACATCATGTCTACATCAATGTTCTGAGATGATCCCTAGCCATAAACTGTTTGTTTAATTGAGCCACCAGGATGTCCATAAAGAGCCAATTAGCAGGTAACCCACCAGTTAGACAGGAAATGCCTTTGATGTAGTCTGGAGACCATGCCACTTGACAGTGGCTGACAGTGCTAACTGCTAAGAACAAGAAATGCCGGTCTTCCTCTGTAGAAGTAAGGTGGCTCAAGTCAGACTGCCTCCTACACTAGTATAATCCCATGCCAGCAGCCTGGCTAAAAGTTCAAAGGGGATGCTGAGCCTGTTATGTGGACATGTGCTAACCCTCTCGACAATTAGTAGTTTATGATCAGAAAATATAAACTGTAAACTTATAATATCAGCAGATTGCTGATTGTAGAGGTGAACGAATACCCCAGTCAGCCATGTACAGATCGTCACAGTGACCCACTCCAGTTCTGAGTTTTCGAACTGTGACTCAGTTGGTCCCTCACCATCTCAGCATTCCGGCCTCATCAACCCCAGTTGAAAGGGTATTTAGCATAGCCGAGAAAGTATTCTACCCTGAACGGTGCAGCCTGAAAGAATCAACCTGTGAACAACTCATGTTCATTTGGTGCAATGGCAAATAGATGATAAGATCATACGATGCCACTGAAATGAATGCCAATGAAGTGTATTTCATTGTTGATGAAATAGAGGTTTTTCTTAGTTTTCCTCATAAAAAATGTATTAAAAAAACGTACTCTTACTTTTACTCATACTCGTGAGAATGCACTCGTACTCATACTCAGCTTTTAGCAATGTACTCATACTCGTACTCATCCATCACCAACGTACTCGTACTTGTACTCATAAAATGTACTCAGCCCCAGGTCTGCTGTGGACCTTGGGGGTGATGCCATGGACATGGTGGGTGTGTCCAACTGCCCTGTGTGTGTCAGTAACCTCTGTGGGAGCAACGGTAGCTGTTGAACTGCGGCGACTGAGTTCGGCTACCAGTGCATCTGTAACAAGGGCTTCTCTGGCACTCACTGCAAACTTGTCAGAGAGAATTGTTTCCCTGGTCTGTATTCTAGAGTCTAGTTGTGCACCACACAACAGTGTTCTATTAACTTACTTGTCTGTGTACAGTATATGAATGTCATACGAGGCCTTGTTCAACTAGTCAACCTTGTTCAGACCACTATGCTGACCTTTAGGTGTTGGCACTGAGAGTGATCACTGCCTGGATGCATCGCATCCTAAGTAATAATAATAATAATATTTATTTCTTTAATTTCATGATTAAAAATGTTAATTATTTATTGTTATCCTCTATAGGACTGCATACATAATACATACTGGTCCATGAGAAATTATATGCTGCCTGGTTTGCCTTAAAGATCCTCCATATTTAAAATATGCAATCTGTAAATGTGTTGTACTAATGGAACTGCTGTTATTTCTCTGAGTAAATGTGTCCTCTTTTATCCAGCTCCCCCTGACCACTGCCAGAGTTGTACAGTGAATGCTGATGGAGCTGCAGAATGTGATGCTGACAGATGTGATTCAAGATGTGGCCTCAAGGTGGGCAAGAAATGCCAGGGTTAGTCACACCAGTTGTTGTTTTATTGAGGAAGGGCAACGTTTGACATGTCTACCACATTCTTGCAGCATGCACTGCAATTGTTAGAAGTGTGTGCTTTTGCCCAGTCAATTCACTTTGTCAAAGTAGTCAGTATTTCAAGCCATTGTGTTATGGTTATAGTTAACAAAGCACTTTTTACAGTGGAATCTTGAACCAAATATAAACAGCAGACAAGCGATAGATGCTTAACAAGAGAATATTGTCATCTTAGACACGACACTGCCTCGCAAACATCTTCCATGAAGCTGTATCAGTCAACTATATAAAAGCTTATTTGTGTAGGTATGATTGTAGTTAAGACACTACAAATGCGTTCTCATATTAATGCTACACACAGACATGCACACACACACACACGCACGCATATAAATAGAAAAACATTGACAAATATCCCAAAGTTTAGACTGTGTCGCGACCCAATGTAATAAATAAATAAACGCTAACACGTAAATAAAGATATTAATAAATAATATGTGAATTCAACAGAGTGTCATCTCTGAAAGTTGTCCCACTGTTCACTGGATACAGCCATGTTATATAAACAAATGAAGTCTATTTGCAGTAGTATTTTACCTGGTCATGATGTCATGACTTGTGTCTTGCAGCATGTCCGTCCCACTACGTAACGGGCTCAGATGTTGGCAGTGGAGTGATGGTGTGTTGTGCCTACCGGTACTACAAGCGCAATGGTGGTCAGTGTGCCTTGTGTCCAGCCAACTGTCTCGCGTGCAGTGGGAGTGAAGGCGCCATGCACTGCTCCAAGTGCAACTGTGATTTTGTCCTGATGGATACAGAAAATACTTGCAACAGTGAGTATCTACAAAGTTTAACAAGATAGAGTAAAAACATCATATGGCATATGGTTTTACATCACTTCACAATGTTTAGTTGAGAATTGAGAAGAGGGAGACCATCAGTAAAATGTAAAGGTAAGTTCTTATATAGCGCAGTATCCAGTCCTTAGGACTGCTCAAAGCACTTTAAACTTTCTTTCTGGCAGACCTGTTTAAATGAAATCTCAATCGAGAGAACCCTGTTTCGAGTCCTTTGCTGTCGCATCGAACATTGAGCAAGTTCTTTCACTCTACATTGCTACAGTTCACTTAGCTCTATGACTACCTGAAATAGACAGTGGTGGATATTTGTATATGAATAGTGTTTGTGCATTAATTGCAGCAAGGCTGAATGCTTCCCAGAGAAGTCGAAATGGTGTTTGATTGAACATGTCTGCCAGGGAGTGAAATATAAAAGTGCTTTCAGCAGTCCTGAGAACTTACCTTTATGTGTTCCGTCTCTTTAATTATGATTAATTATGACCATTTGTTGAAGGTATCGCTGTGAGGGACCCGATGTTCAACTATGAGACCCTGTCCGATGCCCTTTTGGAGACACAGGTGATCCTTATGTTCAAGGCCCAGTCAGTTCGTTTGTTGTTCAGTGCGTTGAGTTATGTGTACCTAGCACGATGGAATGACAACAGAGTGTCATGATTTTTATCCTGTCTCCAGATCAATTCAGCTTTACGTCTTTGCGACTATAGTGCTTTGAGTTCATTATCAAACCAAGTGGCCTCACTACCCTAGTTTTGGATTTGGTGGGTGTGTGCCTATCCAACAACTGTCTTAATGCTGTATTGTATTCACCAGCTAGATAATTGATATCCGTGATGCTCAATAGTGCATTAGCTATACCCCTGAAGTCAGTGCTGAAAGCGTTGTTATCAATTTGTGTCAGTTTCCTATACGATATAGTACATGTCTCTAAAGGAGGTCTGGGCATTTTTACTCGATAACACACGTGTGATCCGAGACCATGTAATCAGCCACCGGGTAACTAAGAAGTTTACGATTACGTCTAGTGATAATTAAATCGAGAGTATGACCAGATCTATGAGTTGCAACCCTAACATGTTGTGTTAAGTCACACATACTCAATACATCACACATTCTTATTGCATCACCATCGATGTCAATATCCATATGAATATTAAAATCACCTACTACAGGAGTGAGTGAGGGGTCTGACCTGCATGTGACAGGTAGTTCTGAAATTCCTCAAAGAAAGTAGCAGTAGTGACACGATGGTTTTACGAATACGGTGGTCGGTATATCACATGCACATCAACTTTTGTCTTTTCGCACAATAATTCATAGTTAGCAAATTAAAAGGAACATCACTTTACAGCGAATACCATTCTTCCACAGTATACAGATATGTACACCAGTTCTGCCGGACAGTCTTGGATTGTTCATGAGATGATAGCCATTGGGTGTTAGTTCCTCGCGTTTGACCGCATCACCATGGTGTCCGTCACGATGGTGTGTTTACTCGCTTAACATGGATTAGATTGTTCAGATTAGCTCCAGTCCGAGCATCACGGATATTGAGCAGTTTCTCTGTTGCTGTTGTTGTTGCTGCTGTCGCCATCACTGCTGCTGCTGCCGCCGTCGCTGCTGCCGTTGCTGTTTGTCGCTGCTGCTGCTGTTGTCGTTGTTGATGCCGCTGCCAAAGTTGCATGCGAGGTTGCGTCATCACTGTGCATAATTGAAGTTGTGCAGATATCAGTGGTGTATGTGTAATGGCCATAAAATATATTAGTTAACACTGTTGGCACCCGAGAATGTAGCTTTATGAAAGTTCCTATCGAATATAGTTAATGTCGGAATCGAATGATAGTGGTTAATTCCGCAGGGTCAGTGTGTTTTTGCAATGGAACAAATCTTTAATAACCGAAGCGTTTGTAGAGTCTTCAGCGGTATCGTTTGTTTGGCCTTCATTGCAATGACCCCGATGGCATGCAGTTCTTGACCGGTGAAAGCCAGCATGTTTACAAACAGTCTGTTAAGCGTAAACACTGATTTAACAATGGAAAAGTAATTTTACTTATTTATTCACTTATTTTAATTAAAAAAATTGGTTTCAGTATCTGTTATGTTCCAAATGGTGGCAACTGAAGACTCCAGTTAGAAAATGGTGATGCAAGATTCCCAACATTAAAACACTGATTTTACTTTAACCAATGTGAATTTTAAAGCATTTTTTTCAGTTTAAAAATAAAACAACTGTCCCAAGTTATGCAATCTTCATGAAATGTCTCATATAAATACTTCTTCAAACCGTCTCTTGCATCTCTGTAGGTAGCGCCATGTGGCACACAAAATACCAAACTAAGCACTTGGTTTCTTACCTAACCGTGAAAATGATCACCATACAAATGACCAAGTTATTCCTTCTGATGGATAAGTAGTTTTTAGTTTGTGTAATAATTGATGTATCCACTATATCGCGGTTTTGCTTACATCACAATTGAATTTTGCACATGACCTCCGTCAAGTTTTGCTTTGCCAACAATGTTGTTAATGGTTATATATACGTGAATTACATTGCTATTGCTGTATGACATCTCCTAAATCAAACATTCCCACATACAGTGGTCACTTTACAAACTTTGCCTTATATTTTTGCTATAAAGAAACACTTTTGTGACCAGAATTTCAACAAAATATTTGACGGAATGTCCGAACCCACTACATATTTTCTGATGACTTGACAGAGGTTTTGCTAGGCAACAGGTCATGTGATGGAGAGGTTATCTGTAGCGTGTTCGGCCAGTGTTGCCAGAGTGTTGCCAGAGTGTTGCCAGAGTGTTGACAGTGGTTGTTATGCTTCAGGTGGCGTGCCTAACCTGGACGGCATGACATTTGGTCAGCACAAGAAGATGCTGGAGGGTTGTGTCAGCAACCTGCACATCCAGGGCAAGGACCCCTTGACCTCACCACTGATGCTGTCAGGGTATGTCGTGGCGCCCTGACACCCCTCTTTGCTGCAGCCGTCCAGTTGCTACAGTGTTTTTGTTTCTTTAGTTTTGGGGCTAGTGTTGGAGACAGTTTTCTCTTAAACAAAATGTATTGTTTTGTAAGCTTTATTAGTTTTATTAACAGAAATGTAACCAATTAAAATTAAATATCTCGACCTGTTGATACATGATTTGAAACTTATGTTGCCAATAGAATTAGGAGGTTAACTAATGTCAGAGTGAATTGTAGTATTAGCCTATGTGAATTCTTTGTAATTTTACTTTATTTGTATACATTTTCTGGCAGTAAAATGTTGTCTTTGAATGTTGAAGGGCAGATTCACAAAGCAATGTTAATATGATTGAGAGATAAGGTAATTATGTGCAATCATACCAGTACATCATGCCAACTGAAGTGAAGGTCTGATACAAAATATTTATTGTGCGCAAATGCCAAATATGCCAAATACTTATTGAATATTTTTCCACACAGAAACAGAGTTGTAGGGGAAAGAAATCTTGTGATGTATTTCATTAGAATGTACATTTGACACAGTCCCACTATCATAAGCACATAAACTACAATATAATATTCATTGTAAGGTCAGGGAGGCTCCCATTAAGACAATTATATGCAGCTATCATGGGAGCCACCCTACTGATGTAACTGGATAGTGAACTTTGCCCTGATCACTTACTAGGCTGTGAGTGGAGTGGCCAGCTGTAAATGTGTGTATTGGTCTAGCCTAGTTAATTTTCTTAAGTGTATCTTTTGTTCTCAAATAATCTGTTCTCTTAGTTTTACAAATGAAGACATAATCTGGCATAACTTGATAAGTTTTTGTAGCAGTACATTTGTACTTCCAATGTATCATTGCAACATAACATACACACTGTATGTAATATTTCCATGCAATCCATTTGCATATATAATGTAAAACTTCAACAGCAGTTTTCTTCATTTTCACTTTTTGACCCCTACCATGTTCAATGCGCCATAACTTCGCCAATTTTTGTAGCAGTCATAATTTTTGAAACTGTAAAAGCACCCTACCCAACCTTTACAAGAATGAAAGAAAACAATGTTACAATTTTTCTGACTTATCACTCATTTGGTCACCTGGGGTCAAATATAGACGTATTAGTCCAAAGGACTTCAGGGCCACTTGGCCCATTTTTTTTCATAAATGTTCTTATCTATTTATTATATTATATATGTTTTAATGTTTATTAACAATCTTATTGAGTACATTCCATGTTCTAGTATTGTGATGCACCTCTGAATTATTAATTGCCATATTTATGGTGCAGAAGAATGCTGTTGAATTATTATTATAAGACAATATTCATCATTACAGAGAATCCATTGTTAAATTTAAGTGGAGACAACCCAGTCTGAAAAATTCCCAGTACGACACATGGTGACATTGTTTCCTTATTTCCCATGTAATTATCTTCGTATTATAATTTTTTCAGAAATTTTTTATCTATTTATTATTTATATATAATGTATATATATATATATATATATATCAATGATCTTAATGGGTACATTCCATGTTTTAGTATTATAATGCACCTCTGAATGGTGGAGTGGAGACACCATACTCTTAAATATTTTTTTCTCAAAAGCTGATAAATCTCATCAGAAATGAATTGTATGAAGTTAGTATATTACTATTGTAAATAAAATGTCTCATGAAAAGAAATGTATAAAAACTGTTGATAGCAGTGACAAGAAAGTATCCCAGTGAATGGCAGACATCAACTGGATGTTCCCTTAGTTTTTCAAATGGTTCAGTATCAGATATATAATATATCACCATAGTTGTTATACTGGTTGGGTGGACTAGTGAATTAAGCAGCGTATACAGAGCAGCCTTGTGTTGTAGAAAGAAGTTCCGCAAGATCAAGTTTGGCACCACCGTTGATTTGTGTAATGAGGAGAAATGGAAGGCACAACTCCAGGAGTTGAGAAAACTTCCTGCCTTCACACGAGTAAGTCTCCCATTGTCTCCCTCATTCCCTCCCCTCTCCCTCCTTCCCTCCCTCTCTTTCTTCCACTCTCCCTCCCTCTCTCCCTCCCTCTCTCCCTCCTTCTCTCCCTCCTTCTCTCCCTCCCTCTCTCCCTCTCTCTCTCCCTCCAACCATCCCTCCCTCCTTCCCTTCTACACAGGTTGTAGCCGCCAGTAACATGTGCCACTGTAACCGTTACAGGTTGTAGCAGCCAGTAACATGTGCCACTGTAACCGTTACAGGTTGTGTCTGCCAGAAACATGTGCCACTCTAACCGTTACAGGTTGTAGCATCCAGTAACCTGTGCCACTGTAACTGATACAGGTTGTAGCATCCAGTAACATGTGCCACTGTAACCGTTACAGGTTGTAGCATCCAATAACCTGTGCCACTGTAACAGTTACAGGTTGTAGCATCCAGTAACCTGTGCCAATGTAACTGATACAGGTTGTAGCATCCAGTAACCTGTGCTAATGTAACAGTTATAGGTTGTAGCAGCCAGTAACATGAGCCACTGTAACCGTTACAGGTTGTATCATCTAGTAACATGTGCCACTGTAATCGTTACAGGTTGTAGCATCCAATAACCTGTGCCACTGTAACAGTTACAGGTTGTAGCATCCAGTAACCTGTGCTAATGTAACTGTTATAGGTTGTAGCAGCCAGTAACATGTGCCACTGTAACCGTTACAGGTTGTAGCTGCCAGTAACATGCTGAGTCAGATTGGCTACAAGATCCTTGGAATGAACACGGTGCAGCTCTACATGAAGGTGCCTGGGTCCAGCACTCCTGGTAGGACACTCGTTGTTTCACAACATTTTGTTCCTAAAAACAAACTAACATTGGCAAACATTCTTCAGTAGCTGCACCAAAATCTAGAATCAACCCCGTATTACTTAAAAATAGCTGAAACTATAGCAACCTTTCGTAAACAAAAATTTAAGACTTATTTATTTGAAATCGCATTTTCACCCTATTCTTCGGCAGTCCCTTGCTCTAATGACAACACTTGCTTGTCCCTGTTAATGATTTTGTTTAACGATTCTTGTATGTCGCACCTCTGAGCTCAAATTCCTTCAGGGGGATATTGGCACTATCGACATTTATTTTATTATTGTTAGTTCCCTTGTAATTATCTTCACACTGAATGTCCCGTTCCTCCCAGGTGCAGGGGTATGTTTAGGGGGCATGACCTGTTTTGGCAATTTTTTGTTTTCCTTTATAATTTGTTGGACTGCTTTATTTTAACATGAAGAAAGAATAATAATAATCATAATAATAACAAACTTCTATAGCACCTGTATCATCGCAGGCCTCAACTCTGGCATCAACTATTTCACATGGTCCTGATGTTTGTAGGAATGACATTGACTATTTGACAGGGTCATGATTGTTTTTGTAGGAATTACGTCAACTATTTGACTGTTTCCTTGCTATGTTTGTAAGAATGGCATCAACTATTTGACTGTGTTCTGGATGTGTTTGTGGGAATGCCACCAATTATTTGACCAGGTCCTCGTGTTTGTAGCAATTTCATCAACTATCTGACCTAGTCCTCATGTTTGTAGGAATGTGATCAACTATTTGACCAGGTCCTGGTTGTGTTTGTAGGAATGGCATCAACTATGTGACCGGGCCCTGGTTGTGTTTGTAGGAATTGCAAGAACTATTTGACCGGGTCCTGGTTGTGTTTGTAGGAATGGCATCAACTATGTGACCGGTTCCTGGTTGTGTTTGTAGGAATTGCAAGAACTATTTGAGCGGGTCCTGGTTGTGTTTGTAGGAATGGCATCAACTATTTGAGCGGGTCCTGGTTGTGTTTATAGGAATGGCATCAACTATTTGACCGGGTCCGGGTTGTGGTTGTAGGAATGCCATCAATTATTTGACCGTGTCTTGGTTGTGTTTGTGAGAATGGTATCAACTATTTGACCGGGTCCTGGTTGTGTTTGTAGGAATGTCATCAACTATTTGACCGGGTCCTGGTTGTGTTTGTAGGATCGGCATGAACTATTTGACTGGGTCCTGTGTGTGTTTGTAGGAATGGCATCAACTATTTGACCGGGTCCTGATTGTGTTTGTAGAAACGGCATGAACTATTTGACCAGGTCCTGTGTGTGTTTGTAGGAATGGCATCAACTATTTGACCGGGTCCTGGTTGTGTTTGTAGCAATGCCATCAACTATTTGATCGGGTCTTGGTTGTGTTTGTGAGAATGGTATCAACTATTTGACTGGGTCCTGGTTGTGTTTGTAGGAATGCCATCAACTATTTGACCGTGTCTTGGTTGTGTTTGTAAGAATGGTATCAACTATTGACCGGGTGCTGGTTGTGTTTATAGCAATGGCATCAACTATTTGACTGGGTCCTTATGTTTGTAGGAATAGTATCATCTATTTGACTGGGTCCTGGTTGCCTAATCTGGAGAACCTGTTTGAGAATGACGTTCCCGTCTACCAGTTCATCCAGAAGCCTGGTGACCTTGTGTGGGTCAACGGCGGCACTGTCCACTGGGTTCAAGCCATTGTAAGTGACCACAGCCGGCTTATGTAATACTTATATTGTTTCTCTAACTTTGGAGCTTTGTAAGTGCATCCCCACCCACTTATTTAGCAATTGGCTGTGTACTTCGAGAAAACACACAGGTAGTTATTTAGAGATACTTTCTTTTCTACTCTGTACAGATTATGTTGTCAGTCATTCTCCTACAAAACACTATTTAACAATTTTGCAATTTAATACCCATTTTGTCATGTCAGGTCAAATATGATGCACCATTTTTTTTCAGTGCTAGGTTCTCATTATCTGAGTTTAAATATGTTGATCATTAACGTGCCGCAGCAAACTGGTCACTACGTCGTGCATGAGAGCCAAAAATAGCTGTCTAAATCACATCAACGTTTTGATTTGGACAGACACGTCTCCCTTATAATTTCTTCTTTCAATGTCAATGATGCAATACTTAATGATGGTATGAGCGTTGGTTTTTCCACACATCCCAATTTAAAAAAAAAATGTAATCTTTGCTTAGTTTTACCAATGAATAAAAAATACTGATATTTCAACAAATGAGGTGTGATTTTAATGCTTATAATCTGTTGAATCCAGAAAAAGGTATAATACTATATTTTACAATTGTTCAACTTAATACCCACTTTGTCATGGCTGGTAACACACTGTGTAGAAAGACGACTCATTCTGCCAATAATATCTATAAAAATGTTGCAATTTAATACCCACTTTGCCGTGGAACGTCAAACATAGAGAGACGAATCTTTCTGCCTTCCATTGACACGTGACATGACAGTGTCGGTTTGTGTGTGTGTTGACAGGGCTGGTGCAACAACATCGCGTAGAACGTGGGACCGTTGACCTTCAAACATGCTGTCAGCTGAGCGCTACGAATACACCAAGCTACAGCTGTGCTAGTCGCTAGTTCCCATGGTGCAACTGTCGTGGAACCTCGCATGCAATGTCCACATCACCAACGCGAGAGTCTTCAACCTTATCAAGACATGTCTGTGGCACTCTCTCCAACATAATCGCGTCGTCATCGACTACGCCCACTCTCTAGGCAAGGAGGTGAAGTTCTATGGACACACAGAGAATGAGGCGGCGCACTACTGCAGCAACTGCAAGGTTGGTGTCACACGAAATGATGCATCATGTAAATTTTATATACAAAAAATCTCATTGATGATATATAAAGGGGTGTTCTCGTAAGTGTAGTTTTTCTATTGGTTCAAACTACCACCAGTATCTGGTGTTGGGGCTTTAGGTTTTGAGTGATCCAAAATCTTTGTGAATTTATACGGCCATCTTTGTGAACTTATGCGACTATCTTTGTGAACTGGTATGACCATCTTTGTGAACTTATGTGACCATCTTTGTGAACTTACGCGGTCATCTTTGTGAACTTTGCGACCATATTTGCAAATTTATGCGACCATCTTAGTGACAAAAAAGTTACCACCTCCTGTGAGGTGAATTAGAGCACCTTTGGGCGGCCAGTATTTTACAACAGATATAGTCTACACTGCATATTATGATTTTACAATAACACCAACAGACAATCTCCCTTTATATCCACAAAAATGTTATGATCATAGAAATCACTTCTTTTGAAAAACTAATTAAAATAATATCCTTTCTGAAATGATTTCTTTTGTGGTAGTGTATTTACAATGCATATTTATATATTTTTTCAAAACTGTCAGGACTTTACATAAAATAGCCAATCAGTTTTCTGAATTTGATGTCATGTGACATGAGCTTTGCATTGCTACCACCAGGTGGAGGTGTTCAACATCCTGTTTGTGATGGAGCAAGACGTGAAGCACGTGGTCGAATGTCTGGAGTGTGCGAGATGTGTCAGTAACATCCTCAACGGCTTCGTTGTTCTCAGTCAGTACAAAATGGACGACCTAAAGACTGTGTACGACAGCTTTCACCTCAGTACTGCTGCCACGACGACTGGTACTGTCGCTACAACGACTGGTACCGCCCCACGACAACTTGCACTGTCGCTACGACCGGCACTGCGGTGAGGATTTCTCCTTGTTCTTGAGCTTGTGTTGACGGTCTCCCTCCTCTGTGGCCTATTCTCTATCAGCTGACTCTGTCATCACCCCCTTTCTCTTTTGCTCTCTCTCTCGCTCGCTCTCTCTCCCTCCCTTTCTCCCTCTCTTTCCCTCACTCCATCCCTCCCTCACTCTTTCTCCCGCTCCCTCCCTCAATCTCTGCCTTCCTGCCTCCTTCCGTCACTCCCTCTCTCTCTCCCCCTCTCTCCCCCCCTCACTCAAGTTAGATAGAATAACATACATACATATATTAGCTCAATTTATATATACATATGGCCATACATGAATACGTACCAGACCCGTTGTGTGGTTGATTTTTGGGGAACGCCGTCTCACATAGCAGCTTACATACATCCTTATTTAATAATTATACACAACTAATATTTACAAAAGAATACATAATTATAATCACTGTTTTCTGTTTTCAGACTCCAGCACCACAGCCAGACACATAGGGTAGTTAGCTCAGTGCCAAGACAGTCTTCATGCTACAGCTACAGGCATACTTCAGACACCAGCACCACAGCCAGACACATATGGTAGTTAGCTCAGTGTCAAGACTAGCTACAGCTACAGACATACTTCAACAGACAAGAAATGGTTTCAAACACGAAATCAAGATTATTGTAATTTATTTATTTTTGAAATGAACAGTTTTCTAACTTGTGAATGTGTTGGTGTGTGTCAGTGATAGTCAGAATGAAACTGTCTGACGATGGACTTCCGTTCAGTCGTGCTGAGTCTATCTGATGGTGGAATTCATTTCTGTCACATTAGTGTGGGTTAGACTTGTGTTGTACTTTACAGGATTGTGACACAAGAATGAAAATTTCCAAACGGACAGCTCCATCAGACAAGAAATTACTTTATCCCCCGTATGACCAGTGTCTATTGTATGCGTCAGTTCCTGTGGATATATAACAGAGATGCTCATGGTTTATAAAGACACCTCCTCTCAGTACTCTGTCCTGTTGTTTCCCCGCCAATATTGATGTATTAAATTATGTCTAATGGTGTAGTTTGTTTTTGCTTTCCCCACTGATGGATGTAAAAGGTAGAATTAAAAGTGTTGTAGTTAATTATCCCATATAATGCTGATTAAATATGTGGGTAGGTTACCTGTCCCAAGAGGACAAGGTAGTTTTTTTAATTTGTTTAACCCTCGTTTGCCTGATGAAGGTTTTCTATATTAAAAATAAACATATGTACATTGAAATCTGCATAACAGAGAAGATTGTCAATCGAAATGGTTGGTTAGTAAATTATTTTTCATGTTGTAGACAACTGAATATGTTACATCTCACTCACAGATCCGTGTCACAGAAACTGTTTGTTTTGTTCAATCTTGTCAACGTATGTTATTTTATGTTTTGTATTTGACATGTTCTCTTCTCCTATGTCTGAATGTTTGTCTGATTTCTAGGAAAATTTGTGTAAATGAGAATTGTGAACAATTGATAAGATATTGTATTGATGTGTCATCTTCAGGTGAGACATGAAGGGTGCTGCAGCAATTGGTAATGTAAGATCTCTGCTGTTGTCTCAGACGTCATATTTAGTGAGATGTCTTCATTCACAAAATGAAGCAGCCCTTTCAGTGGTGATGTTACCCTTGCGAGTCAGAGGCCACCGAGTGTGTTCCAGTGCCCTTTGCCAAACACATCGAAACGTGTTTGTCATTTGCTTCAGTGTTCACATTTATCATGAAATGTTGTATTTTAATTAACTGTTATAAGTCAAAAATGGTAGTCCAACTTCACCAGATTGTTAGAGTAAAGTGTTTGTATTAAAAGAAAGTGAATTTGTTGGTATCAGTAAAATGGTCCATGGACACGCATGAACATAGGTATCGGGAGTGGACCGTGGCACCTGAGAGGAAAAGCACTTATCCTGCCTCCAAGTTAGCATATTAATTCTTCATAATGTATCATCAGAGCCGGTCACAATGTCAACATGTTAGTCGATAATACCCAGTCTAGAATTGCGACATGGTGGAATGGTTTCTAAGCTACACTGCAGAATGTCTGTATAAATTTATATCAAAAGCTGTTTTATTTTGACGAAAGAAAACGTTATGACTGATTGAAGTTTAGACGCATGTAGTGCTGTACCGTTGGTGGAAGTATTCAGTAAATCACCGAACTAATATCTTATTTTTATTTATTGTTATTTCCAGTCAACCTCTCGACCTGTTGTTGAAAGGTGTGCTTTGTGTATGTAAGTACCAGTGAGTGTTGTTAAAATTATAAGCATGCTGGTAAGCATATTTATTTTCGTTAAATGATCTCATTGTATGTCTCTATTAATGTGAAATTGCATCCGTTGTCAAATTTCTTTAACACCACAGAGATTGTGGAGGTGAGCTAGATTTGAGTGAATAAAGTGTTTTCTACGAATTGAAAAATCTGGTAGTCATGTTTTGTTTTCCTTGTGCACCTAAGGAACAACAAGCCAGTGTCAACTGTTGGCGCCATTATAGTATCTTGATCTATCTGCTAACAGGGTATGACATTCCTTTCAAGTTTCCACTGCAAGAGTCATTAAGTCCCTTTGTGTTTTTAGTCCTTTGGGCCGAAGGTTCAATGGACTTATGCTATCACTCTGCTGTCCGCCATGTGCCGTTAGCTGCCATATCTCGGAAACCGTTCAGCAACTTTTTCTCTAATTTTGTATAGACATATCATTGGGTACTGCCACTATGCACAACAAAACCTGTATTTGATTGAATCATTCTAACCCCCCCACTGGTAAATTTCAAATTCTAAATTATCACATTTCCCTATTTCTCTACTGCACTGGCAGAACCTGGGCAGCTGTAAGCCTATTTATTGCACTAGCCTAAGCCCACTGCCTGCCATTGTCCAAGTGTCAAACAGAATGCCTCCATGTGGGCTGTGAGTAATGTGTAATGGGAATCCCTACTGCACTGGCAGAACCTGGGCAGGCAAGTTTATGATACTGACTTGCTTGTGTGCACCAGGCCATGTAAATTAGCATGCATCCCTCTTCCCCATGCTGCTGCCACACATTTCTGGGTGCCTGTAGGTTTTAAGCTATATCTTCAAAACTATTTATTTTCTGTAATTGCAAGTTGTGTTTATTTTGATGTTCATTTAATTATCTTTAAAGTGGTTTGACTGGTATCTATTGGTTAAAGATATATTGTCACCTGTAGGTGACAAACATAGAAAATTAATATTCTGGACACGTTGATTGACATCAAATAAAAAATGCATCCTACTTTCTTTTCTATTTACATGCCATGCCTTGTGTAGACATGGTACTATGTAAAATCAGTTCATTTTGTATCAATATAGACAGAAAACCCAGCTTTGTAAGATTTATCTTGGTTGTTGTCATCCTACACATGGCTTCTGTGTCACGTCGATGTATGTGTTGACATTGTGATCACTGGTATTTTGACACCTGAAACAAACAAATGTCAACCATTAGAAGGGTTGACATAGTGTTAGAATACTTACCAAACAAGTTGTTATAATAAAAGACCCAATTTTCATATAACAACACATAATCAACAGTCTTGTGCTTGAATATTTCACTTCCAGGTGTATCTTCACTGGCATGTATACAGTCTCCACTAAACATGTAAACATTTTACTTCCATCGTAACCCTTAATGATCTGTAACTATGATTCACCAAAAACCATTTGATTAATAATTACAAATTCACAATATAGTCAAAAGGACTTCAGGGCATCTTGGCCCATTTTTAGTTTTGTAGAGATAGATGAACCATGTGTGGTTTAATGATATATATGTTCAGAATACAGCATTGTTGCCTTATATTTCAAATGCCAGTATGTTACAATGAAAATCTCAAAAGCACACGGTAAAGAAACGTTAGGTTTTCATAGTAAATTATTTAATAATTTATCGACATGCTTGTCTAGCTGTGGATATCTGACCTGATGAAAACTGGGATGCTTATTGGTTCCAAGATGATCACAGTGTAGATCTACAGTTAGCTGGGTAATGTTGGGTTTTTGTTTGTATTGGTGGTAATAAGCAAAGTTTACTCGATTCAAGTATGTATACTATCAATAGTAACTTGTGTAGTATTTATTTTTATATAAAGAAACAATGTTTCCTCAAGAAGAACATTATTTTGTGATTCCCTAACTTGAACTTGTTTGAAACATTTGATATTCAGTAACACTGTCTCTTGAAACTTGTATTAAAAAACTCAACTGGCAACATATTGTTGAATATAATGCATATTTATGGTAAACACATCAAGAACTAAGCAAAGAGCAAGTCGATTCTTACTTAAATCTAGAGAAATGAACACAAAAAGAGTAGTTATTCGCTCGTTACCTCTGATCATGAGGAAAAGTAAAAGAGAATTGTCTGTTTTAATACACATGTTTGTGTGAAGATGTTGTCATAAGAATTACCAATGCCTAATATTATTCAACATGTATGTAAATGATCATATATGTGTAAATAAATTTGTTACACTAATTCCATCTTGCTATATCAAGTGTTCATATGATACAGTGAAACCCTGATAATCTAGAAACAATAACATCAGGACATAATATACCTTGCAATATACATGACTAATTTCTTTCAAAATGCAGACAAATACAGTAGTGATTAATGTCCATACTGTATGAAACATGTCAGTTCGAATTGCACAACCAACAAAAGTACTTGGTAAAACAGTATGGTATTATCCAATGTTTTGCAAACAACTACATTTAAAACTTGAAAAATTGACTATTGCATTACAGCAGTGCACATCCAAGTACTGCACCCATCCTTGCCAAACACCCCAGAAGATGTATGTATAGCAGTATAGCCTCTCATACTAGAGTACAGTTGTAGTTGTCGAACATTACCATGTGGTCGCCTGCTGACGTCTTTCTGTAGAAAGCATGCAAGTTTGCTCCTTTCCTCTTAATGCTAATTTGCTGAGCTATTTCCATTTTTTTTTAAAGTGGAATTAACTTAGTTTAAGTGGAGTTATTGTAAATGGCTGAAGTTATTGATTGGAATAAGTGTGTGTGCACAACCAGTAGTGTTTGGATATTAAACACAAGCAGAGATCGAATCTGCCACACACAACACTGAAAAACTACTGTCATAAACAACACAGTTCAACAGTTTTTAAACAAACAAATGACATAGTATGTCTGCATTTACAACGCAATACATTAACAGCATTCGGTCACAAATGTATTGTTTACATTGTTAGGAAAAGTCATATGGTACATACACATATGTGAAATTTTATAAATGAGTGTTAATGTTTCACAAAAGAGATAATATCGTATGTTTGTATCAACATACAGAAAAAATAATACAATATATACTTGTTACGAAACTATCTGAACAAACTATAAACCCACTTTTTCAGGGTTAGGCTCCCAACTGTTTACATTCTCGCTTGTTATATTAAGCCGCCGACCCGCATCTGTAACAAAAACCCAATTTTGCATTACATATTGGAATAATTAAATGTAACAGTTCAAATAATAACTAATTCAAACATATTCCATACAAAGAACTTGTGAAAGTAAATTACATTTGCATGCTCTTCCAAAAATCACATTTAGTTACATGTACATTATGTAAGGGGCCGTCTAACAAAGCAGAGAGGGAATTATGTGGGCAAACGTAACGAAGCGCTGCATGAGTGTGGGGGTCTCTGCACCAACCAATGTTGCTTTATAATCAATTTTGACAGGCTGGGGCATCCATAATATATCGAGTCGGTTTTTCAGTGCATTGACTGTTGGAGCTGTGGCAATGGTTTCAGGTAAGGTGTTCCATACTTCAATTACTCTCTCGCTAAAGAAGTGTCTCCTTATTTCTCGTTTACTCCTGTTTTATACAACTTTAAAGAATGCCCCCGTGTTCCTTCGTACAGGTCCAGGTTAAACATAGTGTGCGTGCAAGTAAATATGCCATTAAAGTATTTGTCAACATTAATAACGTCCCCTCGTAATCTACGATATGTTAACGTTGGTATGTTTAAGACATTTAGTCTCGTTTCATAATCATAATGTTTTAATTATGGCTCCACTCGCGTCGCTCGTCTTTGGACAGGCTCCACAGCATCAATATCATACTGATACTTTGAAGACGAGACTGCTACGCCATACTCCAAAGATGGTCGGACAAGTCCCTTATAAAGATGGAGAAAGGTTGTCTTATCTAGATATTGATACGTACGACGAATTACACCCAGCAACTTGTTTGTATTTGATACAGACTTTTGGATATGTTGCGTGAATCTCAGCTGATCGTCAATGTGGATGCCTAGGTCTTTCTCGACATGGCTACACTCCAGAGGATTTGTACCTGCTGCTGTAGTCAAGGTGTAGTTAAATTCTGGGTGCCCATGTCCAATTATCATTATTTTGCATTTGTCGGGGTGAAAGTTTAACTGCCACTTCTCAGCCCATTCCTGTAATTTGTCTAAGTCTTTCTGCAGATCTAAGCAATCTTGTTTTGCTGAAATTTTGTGGTATATTTTGTATCATCCGCAAAAATCTTCATGCCACATTCTACTACATTTGTTATATCATTTATATACAATATAAAAATAATTTATGCAAGACAAAAGAGAGAATCAGGAAGTGGGAGACACTGGAGCCGTTACTGCCTATGATACAGAGCTAACTGCACCAATGATCGGCTCGGGACATCTCATCGGTTGCTCCTCATAACGCTACTCTGGAAAGTAGTGTCACAGTCATGATCTCTCACAGCTGACCCACCCCGTGTGGCAGTGCTCTGCAAGGGAGGGTATATACCGGATCCTAAGCCATACGCCGTTCCCATAGGCGTTGTGGTCATCCATGCCACGTGGTATAACCCTATATATTGAGCACGTCAAGCTGCAATTAACATAGACAATTTACCTGCCTTTTATAACCTGCCAAACACAGGCAGCCGGAATTGTGGTGTGTGAACTTCAACATTAATTAATCTTGCATATCTACAACTATTGAAGTTATTTATTCGTTAGAATGGTATTAAAACTTTGGTCATATGTTATACTACATGATACGATGTAGTAAACATATGTGTACGCGGCGTACATAATATTACTAATCTATTATATGCATTCTGATGTATGCAAATTCATGGATAGTTATGGTTGACGCCAGTAGGGGCGAATCCAAGATGGCGCACACAGTGGGGAATCTTCAAAAAGTCAAATCATATTTATTGTCTACGTAGTATACCAACAACAGTTAAAGTACAATACACAGTGCGGCATAAATGGAGAATTATAAACGGGGAGAGACGAAGGGAGAACTTATGTTTACTGCGCCATGGCGCGTTGCAATAACAAATGTTTCAACTAGTGCATTTATTCTGGTTCTAGTTGTTTCCAGCATTTGGTAAGGTTCTATTAACTGACTAGTCTGTATATATAGTGG